>PVHY01003365.1:0-47719 GCA_004024945.1 Uropsilus gracilis
AAAAAAAAAAAAAAAAAAAAAAAAAAAAAAAAAAAAAAAAAAAAAAAAAAAAAAACTTGGAAAGCTAAGCACTGGCCATTGTGTCCCACATCACACTAAACAAAAGAACATTGCTACAGGAAAGAAAAGGAAGAACCCAAGGGACTAAAAATTAAACAATAAATGGCAATGAAAGAAGAGATGGAGAGGCCAGGGGGGTGGAATGGGGGAAGGGGGAGGAACACCCAAAAGGCAAATGTAAACAAAACTTATTCAATAAAAATATATACTTAAAAAAAAAGCTTAAAAATATTTTCCTTCACATTTAATAGCTCAGATGTTATATTGATGAGGAGTATATATTTTCCTATTATTCTTCGATCATTTTGTTTTTAATATATATGTTGTTCATAAATTTAAAACAATTTTATGTTTGGCAAATATGAAATATCTCTTTATCTTAGATTGCTTTGAGGCCTCTGTTAATCAAGTCATAGCACAGTAAACAATATATGCTACATAACGAAAAATAGTGTTTTAGAAGACATTTCCAATGATAAAGTATTCTTTATTTGTGGATATATTATATGAGGACATACTTCTAACAAGGTGTACTACTATTCCTTTAAATCATATGCAGTACTATAAAGCAATTTAACCTCAATAAAAACTAGGCATTTAAAATAAGAGGATCTGAAACTAACGATACTAAATTACAGAGCAAAATCATGGCTAATTATGAATTTTCAGAATATTTGTCATTTTACTTAATCATAAAAACAAAAGTATATGCAATATACTTTTAACAAAAGTAAGTGGATTTTTTTAAGGAAACATTGTAACCAACAGTCAAGAGCCCCATTATACTTTATCTAGACTCAGTTAATTTTACCACACCAGCAGTAGCCACTATTGTGACTTCCAGTACCCTAGAATAACTATCTCATTTGAGTTTTATATTAACTGAATTATGCAAGATTTCTATTTTGTGGATGACAGATTTCTTTTAACATTATTTTGTAATTCTTCATGGGTTCGGTTGTAATTGTTACTTCATTGTTACAATGGTATTTTATGAGTGGCATAATGCATTCATCTATTTACTATTGATACATATTTGGGTTGTTTCTGATTTGATAGATTTTGAAGAGTGTTTTTATAAGCATCCTTATCTTTTTTTCACTATTTTAATGGTGACTTCATGGGCTATGGAGGACTATGAGTGTGTTGGTGGTGTCGTAATACATAGATGTGGTGTTGTAATACATACCTGAAGACCTGAAATCCTATATTTTGAATCACATAGAGTGTTTCAAACCAATGCTACCTTAATAAAAAAATAGAAAAAATGCAAACATTTTATCTTTGTTATTTGGCACCGTCGTGTTCTAAGAAACAATTGTCTAATGTGGGTCTGAAAATATTTATGCATACTGAAAGCATTTTGTGATAAGTAATCAATATTCATATATTATATATACTGTCACCTATTTTCTTTTTACAAATTTTATATACATGTTATGCAACATACACATACATACATACATACATGCATATGTGTATAGATCGATGATAGATGATTGATGATAGATAGTAGATAGGTAATAGATGATAGATAGATGATAGATAGATAGATAGATAGATAGATAGATAGATAGATAGATAGATAGATAGATAGATAGATAGATAGATAGATAGATAGAGATATCTATCTATTTGGATTTTTGGATTTTTTATTTGGATTTTTTAGTCATTTTCTCTGTAATATTTTCTTTTCTTTCTCTCTGCCTTCTGGCACTGCCACAATGTAAATGTTGGTATTCTCGATTTTTTTTTTAAGGTATCTTAGGCTCTGTTCTTTTTTTAATAATAAAAGTATTAAGTTTAATAAAATAAGCATAAAAATAACCCTGCACCTAATGGTTAAGAACAATTTTTGTGCATATATGTAACATTTATAAAAAATGTTAGACAAAAAAAAATATTTTTAATTTAATTTAATTCAATTTTTACTGTACATATGTATATACGCACATGCATATATGTATATCTAACAAATTATTGTCTACCCCAAGTCTCTCCCACCACACTGTCATCTGCTTTCTCTTCCCAACCTATTCTTCTGTTCAACTTCCATAATTTCCATCATCTTTTTTTTCAAGTTATTAAAATTTGTTTCTTCTTGTCATTTTCTTGACTGCACATATCATTTTTCTTTGACTTTCCACACATTTCCTTTAGTTCTTGAATATTTCTAATATCTGTGTCTAAAGATCTGCTATCAGGTCTTTTGCAAGGACAATTTTGTTGTTTTCTTTTTTTCTTTGAATGGGTCATATTTTCCTGTTTCCTTATATAACTTGTGATTTCCTTTGTTGTTTTGTTGAAAACAACACTTAAAAATATATGTGAATCTTGAGTGTAGTATTAAAAAAGCATAGGAACTTCACTAACATACAAATAATTTATTCTATTACATAATAAATGTGAATCTGAAAATATAGTGATTTATGAATGAAATCTAGTGATTTATCTAGTGAATTATGATATCAGATTCTTCTTGTTTGCCAGGGTTTTTCTGTTTCTGTTTGTTGTTGTTGTTGTTGTTGTTTTGTTTTGTTTTGTTTTTTAGAGACTAAGTCTTGCTATCATGCCCGGGGTAGTCTCAAACCCACGGATGTCAAGCGATCCCTGGTCTCAGCCTCCCAGCCCTGGGATTACAAGTGTGCACCACCGCGCCTGCTTCTCTCTCTCTCTCTCTCTCTCTCTCTCTCTCTCTCTCTCTCTCTCTCTCTCTCTCTCTCTCTCTCTCTCTCTTTTTTGACTGTTGAAGAATATCTCTGTGTAGAAGATCAATCTGTAATATAAACTTCAGACCTTTCTCTGAGCATACACAGTGAATTTGTTTCTGTTTTCTTATATACACAATTGTTTTTAGAAAGTGCTAATATTTAATGTTTGATTCTCATGAATAAAAGAAAGAAAAAAATGTACATGGAAGTGCTCTGGTTCTTTAAAACCACTGGAAGTTAGCTTCAGTCAGAAAGGGATGTACAATCATAATTGCTTTCTATCTCTTTGTACCTTTGAGATTAGAAGTAGCAATCAGCACGCAGAGCACAAAATTTTGATATTTGGAGGACAGGGTATTTTTTTGCTCACCTTGATTCCCACAAGCTGTGTGCAAGCTGCTTCAGGAACATATGCACAGCTGTATGCCATGCCATTGCAAAGCAGGAAATGAGTAGCTGCTACTATGCTGAGAACCGGAATTACCACAGTTGATTGCCCAAGCCCTCACCTGGAAATTCTAAGCCTCCAAAATATCCCAGAATTTCAAAAATATTTACATCAGATAGGGTCTGTCTTTTCAATTGCAGTCTTGGAAGGGGAAAAGTTGCCTGGTGCTTTCTATTCTTACATGTTCCCTGAATCTCACTGTTAAATGCTTTTAAGGCATATTTATATTTTCATATGATTGTCACTAAGTCACAAATGGATGTTTGATAAGCATTATTCAGGTTTAAGATAGTATTAAGTTAATTGATATCTGTTAAGTTATTCTATATGTCAAAAACCATCTGTACTTTTCACAAAAGAAAAACCTAAAATAATGGAATTGACTGGAAATAAATGTTGCTTTTCAATGATAGGGAACGAGATACAGAGAGGGGAAAGAGAGGTCAAAAGAAAAATCATTTATTTTTCTATAATGTAGCCAAAATTTAATTAGTGAAAAATTTTAATTTTGTTTTTAAGTTGTGAACTTACTTTAATTATTCATGTTACATTTACAATGGTCTTATCAAAACTAAAAAAATCAAAGCACCCTTCTACTTAGAAGAATGCAGATTTAAACTTAGACATTTATTGACCAATAACACATTTGGAAATCTCTTCCATAAAACTGTTTACATTTGTGTGATGATTGGGCCATACAGAACTGTAAATTTTTTGCTAAAGTTAATAAGTAAATACTAAATTCCTGTCAATTATATCTCATTCAACTAAATTTATAACTATGTAATTGTGGCTATTTAAAAAAAGTATAGGAGCATTATTAATATATACACAATTGCATTCTTTTTATATAAACATTTTCATATATATATATATACATGTAAATAAGAAAGCCAGAAGAACTAGAAAAATACATAGTAACTATTAATATTGATAATAGGAGAAGGTAACTATCAATCATTATTTATGTGTTTTTTCAATTGATTGAAATTGTTAGAGAATGTTTTTACATGTTATAGAATGTTTTTACATGTTATTTAGACCATGGGGGGGGGAACTAAAATAAAATTTGGAGCTTAACCATTCTAAAGTATTTGAAAGAAACCATCTGCATATCAAGTAAGGTTTAATGATGTGAAGTACCTATGTCTGACCATTTTAGTGTATTTTGGAACTTCTCTGAATTTGAAACTAATATGAATTCAAAAAGAGTAAAGAAGGAACAATATTCATAGTTTTAACTGTGCATATGAAAATGTAATTACTTTTAAAAATAAACATATTCAAATCTGGTTCTACCAGTACATATTTCAAAGTCTGAAGATGCTGATTGGAACAAAATAACAGAGCTAGATTTATTTAATATTTTCACTAGCTACTAATATTTTAAGTGATTACATCACAGAATTACATTTTTATTGAACTGCTAGTACAATGCTACAAAAACATAACATTTTAAATTTAATTTTAAATGTATTTGATGGGTGATATGAAATAAAAAGTCAGCAAGTAATATAAAATGAAACTTCTTAAGATCAAAAGTCAAAGCAATTGTATACTCTAAATAAAGTTGGGATGTTTTTACAAGTTTTTACAAGTATCCACCAAAATATTTTCTCTATCAGACTCTGTAAATTTGAGGACAAATATATTTCTTGTGAAATTTATTATATTGTTGACAATAAGTGACCTGGATTTTTTTTTTATGAGGAATTTCCATAGTTGGGATGCACAGTTATTAGGGTTATGTTGTTTGTTTGCTGAATGTTATTGAGTTTTAATTTGTAAATTTTATATATTGGAGAAGTAATTTTTAAAATAAGAGGCACAAATATAGAAGAAACAGGTAATTAACATATTAATAACTAGATTTGAAATTACACTTCATCACATCTTGGTTTGCATAATCCCATATAATTGGTAGCTAAGTAGCAGAAAACAGGACTATCTGTGTACATAGATTTTTTATAGCTCAAACATGGTGCTACCTTCACACAAATATTATAAAAACAGAGGTTGGTATGTCTCTAAACAGTAATTTGATTTGCTATATATAGACTAAGATTAGTAAAATTGTCTGATTAGTTAAAAATAGATATTGGGTCATATAATTATCTTTAAACAAATCAAGAAGAAAATGCCATTCAGATTATTGAAGAATTTCATTAAAATCCTTATACTGCACTTTAAGAAATGCCAAGATTCAAAGTTTCTTGTGCTTTACTATAGAATCTACTAAAGTTGTCACTACAATTGAAATGCATAATATCAAATAGACATTTTGTTAGAATGTTTGTAGGACTCATTTATCTAAAGAAAATTTATCCAAGATATTTTATTATAATATTAAAACATAATTTTATGTATGCTTGTATACTATACTTTAGTTCTACAAATGTAAAAGATGCAGTTGAATTTATTATTTATATTTATATCCAACTGTTACATATGATGATATAAAGATGGGAATATACTTGTCATATACAAAATTTTAGGAGAAAAGATTTCAGTTTATGCCATTGACTAAAATATTACCTGTAGGTGTGGCATATATAAACTGTATTATGTTTAGGTATTTTACTAAAAGCTTTTAAGCACAAATTTATGCTGCATCTTTTATAAATGCCTTTCCTAAATCTATTGATATAATCATATGCAATAATTGTGTTTGGTAGAAATAAAATACTAGGAAAAACACAGTTCAAATCTATAATTAATGTGTTTATATAAACTTATTTACTGATGTCACTGCCAAAGAAACCAAATATATATATATTTTATTATTTTAGAAAGCTAATTCATATCTCGTTCTGCTTATCCCTCCTTCCCAGATCAGTAACCTGTGTTCTGATCTTTATAATCATAGATTAGATTTTGTTAAATTTCATATAAATAGACTGTTAAATGCTCTGTATCTGACTTCTTTCATTCAACATGTAGCTATTTTAAAAATATTTATGCTATCTTTATCAGAATTGACTCATTTGTATAACTGAATATTATTTTATATTAAAATTCTATGATTTGTTTCTTGTTCTTCAATCATGTAGATTTATATTATTTTGTCTATTATAAATAAGTTTCTTTATTCTTTGAAAGGTCTTTTGTGCAAGTATATATCTCCTCAATTCCATTATATTTTGCCATTCTAATAGATGATGACTCTCATTTATAGGTATAAAATGATTAACTATCAAATATCTTAGTTACATGTAGCCAGTATAGTTAGGATGGAATTGCATGATTAGTAGTGAACATAATATAATATATTCAGATGCTAGCTTATAATAATTTCCATATAAAATGTGTATCTTATACAACCAATGTCATTGCAATTAAAAATAAAAGTGTTCATATAAATTGCTAATATAAAGTGATGAAGTACTTAACTTATTGGTTGACAATGCTAAACATTTTGATGGTTGATCATCTATCACTGTCTTTGTAATAGATTATATTTTTAGAAATGAGTCTTTTAAAAATATCCAAATATCTATATAGAATTTAGTATATAATCATAATATTTCCTTTGAATTTTCTTATTTTGTTTAGAGTGCATAATCCATTTTATTTGGTTCAGTGCATTTAGTGGAAGATGCCCTGTTTCTTACTTTCTACAATTGTTCAGTTCAATTTATAATCAACATAATTTTACAATAGAGAATTCCCTGCATTTAGTCTGTTTACTATGCACTCCTGCTGATAGCATACTGTTCAAGTGTTTAATTTTCTCTCTGATTCTTTAAATATTGGTCTAGGGCACAGTCTATGTTCCCTTATTTCCAAATTACCTGTGCAGTAATAAAACAGAGTTGTTTCTTTGCCATAAATGCAAGACAACTAAATAACAAAAGTGAAACTACTTATGGTAAATGCATTTCTACTTATTTCAATTCTGAGTCTGCTAGTACTAAAAGTGTGATATTATTTTGAGTTGTTGATATAGCCATACCTCATTTTGCTTATCTTACAATGAATATGTTAAAATTGCCTCTAAAATGAGATAATTATAAAAGCTGGCTTGAATAATAGATGGAAAGTGTTTAGATTAGATATTGTACTATAAATAAAAATTCATAGACAGAATACTTTTTAAAAGATTAAATGCAT
This sequence comes from Uropsilus gracilis, assembly GCA_004024945.1. Taxonomy (NCBI): domain Eukaryota; kingdom Metazoa; phylum Chordata; class Mammalia; order Eulipotyphla; family Talpidae; genus Uropsilus; species Uropsilus gracilis. Next base: position 7,330 of record PVHY01003365.1, read on the forward strand.
AAATACAGAAATAAAAATAAATCTATATTCTCTTTGGTTAGTATATCCTTTTATAAATAGAATTTTTAGTTACCATCCTTCTGATTCATGTGAACTAAATCAGCGTGGTCTAAGTGCACCATGTCTTTCATATCTATTCTAGTCCAATTTTTAATCCTTCGTTGTTACTTAAAAAAACTGTGTGAAGTATTAAATAGCCAAACAGGATGAGGCCTGTTCCTACTTCACCTGTCTTCCATTCTTCCTATTTCCTTCTTATCTCATTCCTCTCATATCATATATCAATTCCCTTATTGTCTTTTTTTTAATTTCTTTCCTTCATAATGTGAATTGGAAGAAATGAACAAAAGTGATATAGAATTGTAGAATAAAGAGCAGTCTGGGAGGCAAAAATAAGTAATTTGGTTTGTTAAATACTAAATGAATTTTCTCAGTAATAATAAGTTACAGTTGGAACACTATATCCAACATGTCATTGATTTAAGAAAAAAGTAAAATGATAAATATTTGTTATCATCAGAGAGTTAATTGTTATATCTCTTACTGTTAATGAGTCTATAGAAAATAATTTTTTGGCTCACTATTTTCTTACCTTATTTTGTAACAGAGCATAGTAAACCAGATTGAGAATCAATTGGAAAGTTTTACTCATAGAAAAACTTAAATTCTTGAATGTCACATCTGGAAAATGTGAGTTAGTAATTCAAAGTGGGGGAGTATGAATAGAGGTTAAAATATTTAATGTAAATGTTTCCTAGATCATCAGAATTAAAAAAGAAAAGCAAAGACAGTTTTTCTCTATCAATGACACTGTTAAGAGAAATAAAATTAAGGCACAAACTAGGAAGAAATACTTACTAACATCTAACAAATGGCAGTCTCCAAAAGGTAATCACTATTTAATTTTGTTCATGTTATAATATCAAAATGATAAATATATTATGAGAGAGATGCTAAAATTTAAGAGTAGGAAGATCTTTTGAGTATAACAGGTAAGCCTGAAAGAATTTCGGGATAATGTTCATAGAATTCATCTGTATTTTATTTTGATTGTGGATTCACAAATCTATAATTGTGTCAAGATTTATAAAGGTGCACATCCTACAAAAAATTAATTTTATTAAATGTTGACTTAAATATTGACATCTAATTTAAACTATAAACACATAGTTTATAAACATATAAACTATCAACAACAAAAGTATCTTCTATGTAGTTCTGAAGCATGTACAGGATTTGTAAACAGCATTTTGAATGGTAATACAGGTCATTGGACTTAGGGATACAACCCAGAAATTTATTTGTTAATATGTATTTACAAAAACTACTGTTGGGTCTAGATGGATAAAAGAGTTATAGAAAATAAATAATAGGGAAATAGTGACTTGAAAAATCATGAGGTCAGCGGTGATGAACACATTTACATGCATCATACTATAATATTATTTACAACATTATAAATGGGTAACTACATTCATTTCTCTATCATACCCTGAGCTGCTTTAATTAAGAGACTGTGACTTATTCATTTTTCATCCTTACCATCAATCTCATAATGTGGCACAGACTACATATTTAATCCTTATTCAACATTTATGAAATAGTTCATTTTAGGTATTAGACTACTAGCATGATAGAGATAAAGCCTAGTTACAAGTATCCACATTTATAAGGAAATGATTTCTCTGTAAATAAAAACAGTGATGTTAAAACATAGAGGTAAAAACTAGTTTATAGTAAAATATACTTTCCATTGCATTTCATGTTGTTTTACTCTATTCATTAATATTCTTTAATAAACTGTCATCATGTGACTCCAACTATATTCAAAATGTCCCAGGAAACAGTCTCTAAGCTAAAATTTGTTTTATGATTTGTAATATGCATCAGGAGTGAGAGAGATATAGTTTTGAACAGAGAATTCAGGAGACCACATATGAGAAGCATTGGTAAGTGGGTATCTTTTGAATACAGCAATTGCCTTTGTTTTTCAGGATGGTTTCCCAAAAAGGAAAGTAAAAACACAATAATAACAAACAAAATTTAGAACATTCTTGTATAAGAGAAATGATAACAAGTTTTCCATTGCTTCCATATTTTACTGGACAAATGTTCAGCCACAATTCTTGCACTTCTACATACTTGAGCTCCAAGAGAATTCTGGTGTTTTGTAGCTGGTGATCAACTAGGAAGCTTTTGCTTCAGGAAGTATCAGGCATGTGCTGAATGTTGACCTTATAACACAAGAAAATTAGGTTCTATCTCCCTGAACTTGATCAGATCCCTGAAAGACAGATCACTAGGAGACTAAAAAACATTTGGAAAAAATAGAAAGGAATAATCAAGTGGATATAAAGTTGTCAATGTGGTAGCAGATATACTGACTTGCTATGCTATAAACTCTTCATATGGTACAAATATCAGTTTTGTTTTTACTGTTCTGTAGGTTCAATAATCAATTTTGGAACCAGGAACTATATTTTTTAAATAACTAAAATCTGGCCCTTCAAGTTGCATTCAGTGCTTAGGTTCAAATTGCAGTACCGCTATTTTGGAGTTCCTTAAATTTGAACAATTAAATTTTTCAACACCAATTTCTTCTTTTGAACAATAAGGAATGATAATTATTTTTAAGGGAAAAATAGAGTTAATATATGCAAGATACTTAGCATGTAACTGGCATATAGGTGCTTAGAAATCTATGTAATTAGGAAAAACCTATAAAATAATGAAATATTTTGGAGGAACCGTGAAATTCAGTATTCAGAAAATACATAGACACTTGAAAAATAGATACTTTATGAGGGAAGGTGAAATTAAGTAAGAATGAGACCACAACATTGTTGGAAAGTGAAATGTTCATCCATTGAAAAACAGATTTCTGTAAGCAGAAATCTGCTTACAGAACTAAGCGGATTTGAGAGCACTACATGACAGATAGGACAGTCAGTGTGAGCAGAACAGAACAAGGTATGACCTTGTTCTCAAAGAGATTGACCATTTTCATTCTCAAAGAGAATGACCATTTTCATTCTCAAAGAGAATGACCATTTTCATTCTCAAAGAGAATGACCATTTTCATTCAATGGGAAAAGTTAATAACAATAAAGGAATTTGAAGTGACTGGGTTTGAATTTGAGACAAAATGGGGATAATACACATAAGATTTTATCAGAATGAAGAAGAAAGAGGATTATTGTTATTCCCTAGAGAGGGCTTATTTATTGTTGTCTTAAGTTAAGGATTACCTTTGTAACAACATTATGTTGGGCATTGTATGAAACATGGTGTATGCCCTGCTTACAAGATTAGCAGCAATAGAATAGCAATAGATTTCAAAAGATACTACTTTAGTGCTGATAGTCTGAGAATGGACTAAAAGGTCACTTTTTTTTTTCCTTTCTTTGAAGTCAATAGACAATTATCACTGAAAAGGGTACATACAGAAGTCACATGAAGGGCAGCAGTATATGATTTAAAAATTAGGAGCTATTTCAAATGTAGGAAGTTTAGAAGAACATAGAAAGACCACTAGGAAGAAACTCAAGAAAATCCACAATCTATGTAGACTGAATTCATTCTGCTGCAGAAATGTAAGAAAAAATTGAATATCATATAGAATTTAACAGAGATTAAATAGATTAGAGATTAAACCTAAACTGAGATTAAACCACATTCATTAATAATCTTTCTGTAATTATTGACAAATAGTTGTTTGGAGGAATCAGTTATTAGACCAATTTTCAGTATTGTAAAATACAATGTAATGATTTTTATATAGTGATAAATTGCTATGTATGCTATATTATAAATATGTATTATAAATTATAGCAATTATAGTACAACATATTATATAAGTAATTATAAATATAGAATATCATACTACACAAATTGATGCATAGTCATATATACTGTAGTATTTCATATGTAGTATATTAGATAAAATATAATTATCATATATTATATATATAATGGAAAAAAGAGAAAAGAAGTAGAGATAGTTTTATCAAATTAAGAGTGCTTATCCAAATTTTTCTCTGGGAATTTTACTAGCTAGCTTTCATAACCTAAAACAACAGTTTAACAGTTCTTTCCATGATCTGCTACTTTCCAGTAAAAGTTGTTTTGTTAAAAATAGTTCTGTATCTATTATGTTAAAAAATTCTATGTTAAAAAATTCTATACATCTTTTGGACATTCTGGATGCCTATTCTGTTTTTTCAACACTTCACTATCACTGTCTCTAATATTTCCTCCCCAATATAGTGATTGAAATTGGGTTGAGAGGAGCAGAAGCCACCAACTAACAAGCCACAGGAAAAAAAAAATCTTTTAAAATGCAGCTTCTGCTGCCCAGCTTTCTTACCAGATTCATCTCACACACATGTAGCAGTTGCCAGACAAATGCAGTTAAACAACAAGGTTTTATTTACAAGAGAAATTAACCAGGAAAATGAAAAGTCCTCAAAACCACACATGGCCAGCTATCTTGCCACAATCACCATTTTCAATTCCAAAGATCCCAAAGACACAAGTGCAAGATGGTGTCCTTTGCCCCTCCAAAACTGAGGTAGTCTTTCCCCAGCATCTTCTCTTTGCTTCTTTTCCAGCATTTTGAGGTGCTCAGCTTTCCGAGGTTCTTCAAACTTCTTCCACAATTACTGAAGCACAATTCAGCTTTCCAAATCCCCTGGCCATCTCCAGGTACCAGCTCACTATGCCACCTTGCTATGGTACCACACTCTCCACACTGGCTAATCTTCTGCCGGTCATCATGTCTCCTTGCCACCTCCACTCTTCCTGGTCAAGCCATGTGGGCCTTTTCTCTTAGTCCACCATTCTTGTCTCTCTTCCTCTTTTTTTATTTTTTTTTTCCTTTCATATCCTTGCTTCTCCCTTTTATCTGCCTTTTGGCGCTTCTTGTTTCTTGGGCAGCTTTCTCTCAGACCCAAGCCACCAGGTTATTTCGGCACCAATACAATTTTCAACTGCATCACTACCCGATATCAAGATGATAATCTTTCTGTTTATTTCTTATCTACATGGTCAGAAGTATCCCCTCTCTTTTTTAGACTGAAGCTTATGACAAAGAATTTTGAAAATTTATTATTTTAAAGTAACTCATGGTCCTTTTCTGTCTTCTTAGTGCCCTAAAATCCTTCTTAATGCTTAAATTTCCATAACTATATATGTACAAGTATATAGTTATATAAGTATGTGCAAATGTATGTTGCATATGTATTCCTATCGATCCCTGTGTCTGTGCATGTGCTCATGAAAAATTATTTCCTTTTTTAAGTTGCTTATAATTATTTTAAGACATTTATTGTGATTAAATAACTCAAGATATTTCTTCAATGTATATGGAAAGTTGAGCAAAATGGCTGTTTTGCACCCATGCCAGGTCAGACAGGATTGAAACAGTGACCCCGGTATGGGCAGTGTATTTTTTCATAAAATTTAGGCATTGTATTAACTGTGTCTGAGAAACACAGTGGTAAAAGAGGCCTAAACAGGAAGGATATTTTTACTTTGTTGCAAATTCCAGGTGTGGACTCTGGAGGAGAGAATGTATCACATGCAGGTTACATAGAGGGAAACTGGAACCTTTGAATTTTAGGGGGAAAAAGATAAAAGGAAAGGAGCAGAGACTTTGGGGGAGAGATGAGAATGGCAGGTGAGTAAAAAGTAGCTGAGTTATTAAGCTGGGCACAAGCCCCCTGGAAGTGTGAGCTGGAGGTGGCAAGGAGCCATGGTGGCGGTAGAAGAGTAGCAGTATGGAGAGAGTGGCAATGAAACAAAGTGACATGGAAAGCTGGTACCTGGAGATGGCCAGGTATTTGGAAAGCTGATTTGTGCATCAGCAATTGTGGAGTAAGTTTGAAGCACCTTGGAGAAGCATAGTAGCACAGAATGTTGGAGACGAAGCAAAGAGGAGATGCTGGAGAAAGACTGAGATTTGCAGAGTGCCTGCCTCAGTTTTGGAGGGGCAAAGGGGAACCATCTTGGACATGTGTCTTTGGGACCTTTGAGACTGAAAATGGTGACTGGGGTAATATAACTGGACACTTGTGTCTTTAAGGACTCATATTTTCCTTATTGGATTCCCTTGTTAATAAACTGTCCTTGAACTGCATTTGAGAGGTAACTGCTATGCTAGGGTGAAGAGGATCTGTGGCTTATTGGCTTTTGTTCCTTTTGCAACTGATTTCAGGTTCACTATAGATTCAAGCAAGTGGGAGATTCATGGAGCCTTTATAATATCCATCAATCCTTTATTCTGAAACAGGGATATCTTAATCATGCATGATACACAGAGAGAAAGAGAAATCTGAGAATGGCCCAATAGCATGTGCTATCTACTGACCCCTTTTACACTACTAAGTGCTCATAAGCAACACAATGGACACATTGTTGCAAATGCAAGGTCCACCTGTTGTTTGCTAAGGTTATAAAGGTATGAGTTCTCTATGTAGAAGGTGAAAATCAGACTGATTTTAACCAATTTTCCTTATAGAGGTGTTACTTCTGTAAAAAGTAGAGAAGGACTGGTTTAGGTCAAAGTTTCCTAGAGTAAATCAAATGGCATCAAACATTTTATATAATGAAATGGACTATCGTACCAAGTATAGACAGGAAGAAAAAGGAATGGAGATAGAGTTATTAGCTCCTCACTGCCATGAATTGTTGTTCCATAATTTAATACTAAGATATTTGAATCTATCTCTGTATCCTTTCTCTCTTTGAAAGTTTGAAAGTAGAGATGCAGGTAGATTCTCTTTCTCTGCTAGACCACTCTCTATCTTTCAACTAGATAATGAAAATTGGAAATGACAATAATCACTTTGTTTTAAGATTCCTGGAGCATTTGATACTACATATTTACTCAAATGCCCTATTAATGAAATATTTTACAGTATCTGTCTTATTGTTTGATTTCACATTGAATTCATTGTTGCCTAGCAATATGTGATGCACTATTAGAGGAGGAAATTAAAAAAAAAAATAAGAGTAGAACATACAATACCTATTGATGCTTCCAAGGGTAACCATTATCTGTGAAAAACAGATGCACCAGAAAGCAGTCATTTTGTAATTTGTAAAAAGAATGCTCATTAAGATAAAGGGTATGAAGAGATGTTTATCGATATAACTAGAAAATATATTTTCATAAGGAAAGACAGGAAAACTATTCTCTTTCCTTGAAATGTTTAATAATGATTGTTAAGCTATGAACATATGCTTTTAAATTACTTTCAAATAACCCAGTGTCTTTTAAAGTAGACAAATATCCTCTGGTACTGGCTATTAGTCAAAATAGAGAACAATGGGATTTTATAACTTAACAAAAATAGTATCGTAGCATAATGTCAGTATCTGAACTTGGTTGGTGGTCCAAAATTGGGGTAGACAAACAGGAGATATAATCAATTTTAAAAATGCACTATTATTTACAAATTCAATATTTCTCTTGAATTCTTTTACTGCTGCATTGATTCAGGTGTTTCTTACCAAATCTCTTGTCCAAACAGCAACTTAGCTTTCCTGTGCATTCCTACCTACACTGGCCCTGTGCTTTACTCCATACAACAGAAATAATAACTGTTAAAATGCAAGTCATAGTATTTCACTTCCCCCATGTGCAAAAATTTCCAATGATTTCCCATTACATGTGAATGTGAATATATAATCCAAAATCCAGGCCAGGTCATCAAATTCATGGTAGATACATAATTGAGCCCCAGATACCACTTTTTCATTTCAGGTCAAACTGGGCATATTTTTAACCTACAATAAGCAATATAATCCTAAGCATCATTATATTTATTTGTTTTGCACATTTTTTTTTGTTTCTAGAGTTCAACAATATTACTACACCTTCATTCAGATTTATGTTTTGCTTTATGTGTTTTTAAGGTTTGAAGTAAAAACAGTCATTGTCCTTAGTAAGAACTCTTGTATATTGTCTCACTTTGCATTTTCTAGATAAACTTACTTCAACTACTCTAAAAAAAACTTTCATTATAGTCTCTGTCTTCCCTGTAGTTTCTAATTCAGTCTTATTTACCACTACTTGAATTTCTGCTCTATATCACCTGCAACTTAGGCTCAGCAGAAACAAACAGTCAAAGCAGCCATAAACATCAGTTAAGATGCTCAATGCGCCTGTTCACAAAAAGATAATGTAATATTTACACTGACTCAGAATAAAATATAAATTTACACCAGAATTTTAAAAAATGTTCCAAAATGGAAATAACTGAACTTGCTTTAATACCATATCACTCAGAAATACATTTTTTTTTCTTTTTTCCCTTTCTGTGTTCACTGAAATTAAAGTTGATCTCTTTGGTTTAATTACTTGCCCAATCTTATAGTAAATGGTTGAATAATCTTTCTGGATCCATACAGACAAAGACAAAATTAAATCTGGAGTCTGTTGGGAAATGAGAAAGAGAAGTTGCACCTAGGAGGGGAAAACGAAACATAACAAAGTCAACAGTGGAATGAGATAAGAAGACTCCTACCTCCTATGGCTCTGATCACAACAGATTCTTTTTCTATAAATGAATGTTTCAGACACTGCCTGATGCAAATAAGGTTTATTCTTTGTTGTAATGAACAGAGGCATAGTACTAGCCCATATTTGAAACCACCAGATCTGCTTATTCCCCTTTGATAATTTTTCATGTTCATAATTGCTTAGCTGTTTGATCTGAATAATTTCCTCTTTCACATAAGTAGTTATATATTTGATTTGTGTGGGTTAGAAATGACAAATGAATTATTGTGTAAAGTATCAAATAACAGCAGGTTATATGTTATTTTAGCAAAGGTTTGTTAATCTAGTATTATAGCTATATTTGGTAGGTTTTATAAAAAAAGATATTCTTAGTTCTTGTTTAAGGGCACCCTGCTTACTTATTAGTATCTATTCATAGGTTTATATGGTATATACACTCATATTTATTTATATTATTCAAAATAGACATAACAAGCACCCTTTTAAACTATTTTATATTAAAAAAAATTTAAAGTGTCACAAATGCACAACTATCTTGATTAAAATTTATATATATATATAAAATTAAAAAAATAAACATCTCTCTGAATTTTGGATATTTCCTTGCTAGTCTATAAAAATTATAATAAAATAAGATATATTATAAAAGTTAACTAATTAGTTACAAAAACACTAATATCTTCAGTATCAGAAAATAACGAGCATGATGAAATGCAGCTTTTTTAAAAAAATTTTAATACAAATAAAATAAGAATTTGAAATTTCTTGATTTTTCTACCTGCAAGTTTTGATGGTAGTGTAAATTATAGCTTTTTTTCTGAGCTGCTAGGCATCTGATTTATTGAGTGCAAAACTGACCGACGGTATGGGAATTGCCATAGTTCTTCTCTGAGTAGGGCTTTGAAGTGGTGTTTTATAGTTATTCTCACAGTAAAATGGTTCACCTTTCATTTTATAGGGCATGATGATGGATGACACTTTGGAAGCCTTGAAGTAATATGTAAGAACCCAAAAACTAAGATAAACTTCTAGTGTTTTGATGGCAATCTAACACTGGGCACCGCAGGTGAATATGCTGGTTCTTGACCTACTTTATACCTTTGAGCAGCATATGGAATTTTCCTAAAAGATTAACATCTTTTATCAATATTCCATGCATTTACCACATAACATTGCCGTACTTGTAGCTGTGACATCGAGTAGTAGTGAGATTATTTAATAAAAACAGATAAGGAAAAGTATATTGCAGACATTGTGAAAATCAATTACATTGCACTTAAGAATTTAGCTATGTTACCTTCAATATTATCTTTTACAATATATCTTTCTCTAAAATAGGCATATCACTGCTTTGTCATTGTGTGTCTGTTGCTAAGTAAAAATGAGATAATATGTGCAAAATCATCTCTATTTTCTCCTATTCCAATACCCTTTTCTGTTTTCTCCTTTGATTTTATTTTAAATTATCTGAACCTTGATGCTATTTTTCCACATCTTTGGCCTTCTTCCCTTCATATAATAACACTTTCCATTTCTAGAAAAGTTAAAGGTTGGAATAGCGATTGAAAAATAAGTACAGCATGATGCAACAAATAATCTTTAGGTGAACAGTTTCCTTAGCAGTTTGCACAAGTGACTGCCAAGTACAGGTGCAAAGATCAATAGAAGTGATGATATGAGAAGAGAATGTGGAAGAATCTGCTATTATAATGTAAACAATAGAAAGATGTAGAGAAAAAAGGCAAGTTTCCTAAGAAATCATCACTATATTCTCTTTATAATAAAAAGGAGATAAAAAGGAGAGTGGATAATGTGTTGATAAAGAGAAATATATTTATTTCAACGGGGTCACTCATCATGAAAATTAGGGCAGATCAACAAGTCTTGATTATGAAAAAATTGGGTATAAGTAGAAAAGGTATTTTTTAATGATGAGTGTATTGAAATGAAGGATGAATTCAGAAAGAAAGAGGAGTGACTTCTCAGTCACATTTTTGTAAGCATAGAAGAGAAAAATAAGAACACTAGATGAAATTTCAATAGGTATTAATAAGAATCTAAGAGATAGATGGTTGTTTAAGATGAATGATTTGGGTAAAAGGAAATTGTAATAACTGAAAATCAGCTGAATAAGACAGTGGGCAGATAAATTAAAGACATTCTTAATAGTTTCTATTCCTTTTTTCTTTTTACTTAGTGTAAATGATGATCCCAATGCATTTGTGAAAATTCTTCATAACTTAAAAAACAAAACAAAACAAAAACAAGATGAAGAGAATACTACCCTAAATCATGCATTATGTCATTCATGTAACATCACCATGCCCCCATTGCCTTTTAAGTTGGAATGGTGTTATGTCCCTGCTCTGGCAGTGCTAGAGTGCAGTGCTTTTACTTCTCTCTTCACCTTGTGAATTTCCGGATGACCATTGTCAGTAATATAATTTAAAATTAATCTATACAGTAGCTACCAACAATTGTCTTTTTTTCAGCATAGCTATATTCCTCAATGTCCAAATCCAATTGCCTATTAGACACCTCTGCTTGTTTATAGCAAACAGAATCTGACTAAAACTGTATTTCTGAGCAATTTAGTTAGCAGTTTCTTTAAAACTGCTTCTGCTAATTCTTTCCCACTTCAGTTTATTACAACTCTTCCCTACCAGTTGTTGAATCCATTACACATCATATATAATCCATCAAGCAGATCTTACCAGTTTAAGTATATTTAAGTAAACTGGTCAGTTTCATTTCTCAGATCCTAGTGATCATCATCTCTCACTTTCACTATTGAAATTAACTAATTTACATCTATTTTTCCCTGAAAGCCTGTACATCAGTAATTAGAATAGAAGCAGGTTAGAGCAAATATAGAATTATGTTACTTCTTTGCTCAAAACCCTCAGTGGCTATAAATATCACACTCATTAAAAATATGGCATCATAATTTATGTTATTTATGTTGTCATATTATGTTATCATAATAGTCTACAAAATCCTTACCTTCTATCATTTCTCTCAGATTCACTATATTCAAGACAAAATGCTCTTATTGTTATTCCTTGAACATTTCCAGGCATGGAATCTTTATATACTGAATCTTTTTTTTTCCTGTATTTCTGAAAACTTTTCTCCTTGATGTCTCTGTAAGCTTGTTCGCAAATTTCCTGCAAGTGTTCATTCAAATTCTTCTTCCCAATAAATGTCTCGCTCTCCACCCTGTTTAAAATTACATTTCATTTTTATCACAAATAGGAACTTTTCCCCTATAAATCCCACCGCTTGATTTCAATATAGTTAGCATCAAATACAATTATTTTTATTTTTCATATAAGGTTCTTGAGGGTAGGAAGTTTTATTTCATCTATTGACTGTTTTTGACATTGCCTAAAATGTTTGACTCACAATGTATTTGCTTCTTGCTTGAATCACCTGATAAATACTTGAATCTTCATTCATCCTTTGAATCTTTTTGCCTAAGGTAAATTAATGAGGGTTGGGGACATGCCACAACATTAATCAAATTGCAAATTGGGATATTACATATCCCAAATCTTAGGCACATACTTTCCATAAAAAGATGAACTGAGGCCAGGTATGGTGATGCATGCCTGTAAACGTCAGCCTAGGAAACCATGGCCGGGGGCAGGAATCGTGGTTTGAGTTCCTCCAGGGGCATGTAGCGAGACCTAGTTCCCAAAAAAATATAGTTGGGCATGGTGGCGCTCACCTGTAATCCCAGCTACCGGGAGAACCTCTTTTTCAGAAATTTGAACTGAGAACTACAGGAGTATTGTCATTTATTTGGAGGAACAAAAACATGGAGGTTATTATCTAAAGATAATAAGAAGAGATGGTATGGGATAGAGACAATAAATCAAGGGGGAAAGAAGTGCTAGGTAAAGAGAAAAATACTTTTAATGAAGAAGGGAGAATAAAATAAATAAAAAAAAATTAGTAAAAGGCCAGTCTCTAAAGATGCTGCTATCTCAATCCAACTTTAATACTCAATTAACATTGTAGTAAAAATTTTTGTTTGAGACTGCATACCAGTCTGTAAAAGACAACTATTTCTGCTTTTTCCTTTTTTATTTGATTGCACGTGTGTGTGTCTGTATATATCTATATATATATAGATATATGTATATAGATATATATATAGATATATATATACACACTATATATATATATTGCATTACTGTATACCCCATGGTTCTCCCACCACCTTGTCATCAGTGAACTATCATCTTAATCTCTTGTGCTCATTCCTCCTCTGCTCATCCACCGTGCCTCTCCCTTGCTTTATGCTTTAGTTCTGATGACAGTTTGTTAGTTTTTAAGTTTTCTTTGTCATTTTGTTTCTTTGTTTTCCCTATATCCTGCATATAGGTTAGATTATCCAATATTTCTCTTTTTCTTTCTGGTTTATTTCCACTAGCAGGTTCCTTCTAATCCATCCATATTTTCATAAGTGCATCAAATTTGTCTTTTTTGATTGTGAAATAATATTCCATTGTGTAAATATACTACAACTTTCTGATCCATTTGTCTTTTGGGGGGCATTTGGGTTGTTTCCATACTCTGACTATTGTAAGTGGTGCTGTAATAAGTGTATGCACACAGGTGTCTTTTTGTATTAGTGTTTTGGTGTTCTTTGGGTAGATTTCCATAAGTGGAAATGCTTTATCTAGTGGTAGTTTCAGTTTCAGTAGTTTGAGGGTCCTACAGACAACTTTCCATAGTGACTGAACCAGTTTTCATTCCTACCAGCAGTGTAAAAGTATTCTTTTTTCTCCACATCCATGCCAGCACTTGTTATTGGTAATTTTTTTCTGATATAGGCTTTTCTTACTGGTGTAAGTTGGTATTTCATTCTGGTTTTTATTTGCATTCCCTTGGCTATTGGTGATATTGAACATCTTTTCACAAGAAAACATTTTAATCACAATCAGCTTGAAGGTATCTTTTTATTTTAGCAAATTACCTAGCTTCTACCTTCAATAATTTCTTCTTCCTAGCTGTGAATGAAAATTTAGTTTATTTTTTTATTGTTTTGTTCATTATCATCCAATTTTGTCCTCACAGAATCTTCTTCTGAAAAACAGCTTGTATTATCCAGCATGACTTTTATACATCTGTGTATTTTTGTCTTCCCATTTCACATTGAGAGCTTAAGAAATTTATGCACGAAACCCACCTGACTGCGAGCACTCTGCCATCCTTGAAGCAACTCATTGCTTAACTACAAAATTCTGCCTCCTCCTAGAAAGGAGAGAGAAACCACATGCCTGCTGCTGATAGATCAACAACTCAGCTTTTCTCTCTCTCATCACCAGAGATTTGTCTGTTTCCATTCTTTTATTCACAGTGGTGCTTTCCTTCTATAGGAATACAGTAGGAGAACCACTTTATTAGGTTTACAAATTATAAGACCAGGCGAAAAGCTGCTTCTATTTTCATTCCTTCCAAGATTACTATAATAAAAATAAACGTAAAACCTGGCTAAATGTTTTAAAAAACATGATTAATAATATCATGCAAATGTATATGAGATAGCATCCATAAGTCTCTTGTTAGTGCCTTCATAACATCAATGACCTAACATAATTTCTCAAATTCCTAGAATTTTGAAAAATAAAAAGATAAAGCAAAATAGTTTAGGCAAATTCAAGCTAATACTTTACTTACTTTTATGTGATTTTAAGAAATGTAGTTCATTCAGTCAATTCAAGCAACAATTTAGCAATGCTTTAATCCCATAAATAAGTAAACATATTTTAAAAAATGGATATAGTCTCATAGATCATTCCCAAAACAAGACTAAAGAAAACAATGACTGCAAATAAATTTTAATAAATGGATTCAGAGAAAATAGTCATTCTTTATCATCAAAAATATATATTCAAGTAAAAGACACTTTTGACTTGAGATGCATGCTACCATATCATCCACCACAATCGCCATAACCCCCCACCACAATTCACTGGACCCTCTTCCCTACTCCTCATCCCATATTTTAATCTTAATTTTGCAATCAGATTCTTAATGTTTGTTTTTAGATGACTTTTTTCAGACCTGTTGTTTTATATCTCTACCTTTCACATATGAGCGTAACCACATGTTTCTGTCTTTCTGCTTAGTTTGATTAGCATGCTCCTCTCCAATTTGACATTCTTGACATATTTATTTTCTTATCATTGGACTTATTTTCTAGTCTAATAATTTTCTAATTCTATTCAAATGTAATGGAAAATACACACTTTAGTCAATAAATAACAGGTTGCTCAGCAATATAATGTAAATGATAGCATTATTGACTTTATTGGGTTGTAATGCAAATTATACATGCTGATAAAGCACTTAAGAGAGTTATTTATCAAATGGTAAATATGCAAAAGGTAATTTTTATTATTTTAATCTTGCGTGACACATCCTCATTATAATATTCATTTAATAGTATTCTAATTCGTTATTGAGCATAATATTGGCTTAGTTTCATATTCATTTCAGGAGCTGCCAGTTTTACCATATACAGTATGGTGTCTATTATTGGAATTTTAAGAAATATTTTTGCATAGGTAAGTATATGCATTATAAGTGCAACTATTAGTTAACAAAGGGGCAATAGAATATTACAATAGTTGGTTTAAAAAAATGAATGCAATAATTTGATTTTTACTAAGAAAATCATATTTCCAAATGCATTATTGAAATGAAATATCTTCACTATTTAACTAATTAAATTTTCTATTAAAGTTTTTATGGCAGAAAACAATTGAAGATGAGCATAGCATTAATACCCTAAAATAGACAAAACAAAACAAAATAAATATAAAGTATTTATACAATGTTTATACAATATTCATCAATTTTGTAATGCTGGGATAGTTGAGAAATAGTCTACAGAATGCAAATCATGACATGTATGTGAAGTGACTAACTTGGTGAACTAATCAATCAGATCAGTTCATAATTATTAAACAGAGATTTTTTTTTTTTCACAGAACTAGCTTTTGGTTTCATTAATCTTTTGAAGTGTCTTTTAATGTCTATTACATTTCATCCTGCTCCATTTTTTTAATTTCCTTTCTTCTACTGATTTGTGGGTTCATCTTTTTGTCTAGTTCTTTAGGAGACAGATTAGATTATTTATTTGAAATCTTCCTTGTTTCTTGATATGGGTCTGCATTGCTAAATGCATCTTTAGTATTACTTTTGCAGTGTTCTCCAGGTTATGGTATATTTTTGTCCTCATCTTTATCTTGGGGTATACTTTAATTTTTTCTTTGATTTTTTTTCAGTAACACAGCCATAATTCAGCAATATGTTACAGTTATTCACATAAGAGATTTTTCTTTCTTTCTTTCTTTCTTTCTTTCTTTCTTTCTTTCTTTCTTTCTTTCTTTCTTTCTTTCTTTCTTTCTTTCTTTCTTTCTTTCTTTCTTCCTTCCTTCCTTCCTTCCTTCCTTCCTTCCTTCCTTCCTTCCTTCTTTCTTTCTTTCTTTCTTTCTTTCTTTCTTTCTTTGTGTGGTTGATGTATCGTTTGATACCACTGTGACCAGAGTAGACATTATTTGATATGACTTTATCTTTATGATTTTATCAGCACCCACTTCGTGACACAATATGTGGTTTATCTTGGAGAATGCACCATCTACACTGGAAAAGATGTGAATTTGCCTTTTTGGGGCTAGTGCCCTACAAATGACTATTAAGTTCATGTGGCCTAATTCTTTTTTGAAGTTTGGTGTGCCCTTATTTATTTTTTGGCTAGTTAAATTTGCATTGATGAATTTTGGGTGTTGAAGTCCCCTGCTGCAATACCTTCCCTACTTCAACACCACTGTGGTATTCAGATTTGCCTTGTGAATTTTGATGTTCCTTTGTTAGGTGAGCATACATTTTTGTGCTATGATTTCCTGATATATTATTTCCTTAATCATTATAAAATTCCATCCCTTTGTTTTTAAGTTGGAAATGTACTTTGTCAGAAATAGGTATGATTTCCCTGACTTCTGTTGGGCTTCCATTAGCTTGCATATTTGTTTTCTAACTGTTTATTCTGAGTTTATATATTTAGAGCACAAGTAAATTTCCTGGAGACCATAGAAAGTTGGGTTTTATTTTCTTATCCAACCAGGTACTTTACGCCTCTCACTTGGTGATTTCAATCTATTTACAAGTAGAGTGATTGTTAATATATAAGGAGATTGTCACTTTGTCCTTTTTTTAAATTATATTTTATGCCCCTCCCCCCCCTTTTTTGGTTTGTATATCTTTCACTTTAATTTGGATAAGAATGTTTCTTTTAGCACTTCTTGTAAGAGAAGTCCTGTGTTTGCAAACCCATTTAGCATCTGTTTATCTGATAAGGCTATTATTTTCCCTCTAGTCTAGAAGGATAGTCTTGTAGGATAGAACATTCTTTGCTGAATATTTTTATGTGTTAGAGTTTTGATCATATCATGCCCATAGTGATTTCTCAGAGACATTAGATGAAAACCTGATAAGCACATCTTTACAGGTTATCTGCTTCCCCCTAGCCAGCTTCCATATTTTTTTTTCTTTATCTTGAATTTTTGGAAGTTTCACAACTCTGTCTTGGTATAGGTCTCATTACATTCAGGTATTCAGATGTTCTTTTATCTTCATAGATTTTTATATTTAATTCCTCCTATTTTTGGTATCTTTTTCTCTGTAATTTCTTTGGAAATTTTCTGGTCCTTTCTTTATCATACTTTCGGTATATGTATAACTCCTATATAGTTTATCTTCATAGAGTTGGACAATTCTTGAAATACATGTTCTTTTTTTTTTTTTGCTTTGTGTTTCTCATTTTCCTTCCACCTGAATTCTTTGTGAATTACCATCTTTGAGGTGATTGATTTTTTCTTCAATTTGATTTATTCTATTTCTGAATCTTTCTGCATGTTATCTCTTTTATTGATCTTTTATATCTCCAACATTTTCTTATTTGCACATTCAATTCATATCTTCAACTCATTAATTTGATTTTCAGACATTTATTTTTCTGTTCTTTTCTGATACATTCTTGATCAATTTTTTCCTTAACTATCTCCCTTTTTTAAACTTAATTAACATGGCAATTTTGAACTTTGTATCTGATAAGTAGAACAGATATTAAATATCTTTGCCTTTGTATTCTGAGGTTGTTCTCTGTCTGTGATGAAATACCCCCTTGCTGACTCAAGGAATGTCTTATATTTTTCTAAGTGCAACTTTTACTATTTCAAAGTCATAGGATTTCCATGTTTCCAGCAGATGACACTTGAGTTTTCTCTGCATTTTTCTTAGCCTGACCTGGCTTCCTGTTTTAGAAGTTGTATGATACTGGACAACTGGTCTGTATTTGCAGAGTGAGAGTGTGAAAGAGGGCCACTGGTGAAAATTATATGAAAAGGGTTGTTCATGCCTGTGGTATTGTTGATAGTTCTCATTTGTTTTCTAGGCCCATATCTCTAAGTCTTTATGCCACATATTCATCGCAGATTCACAGAATTAGCTGCAGCACTGGGGGTATGAAAGGAGGGGAGATGCAGGGGGAAGGGGTGGGGAAAAGAAACCCTTTCTAACACCCTGTCTTCTTCATTAGGAAACCAGTCTGCCTAGCTCCTCCTAGCGTCTTCTAAGTATCTTCCTTCAATTAAGGACATATTTCCATGACAATCAGATATCCTTTCCCAGGTTGCCAGTCAAAAACCAGAACACAGATTTGTGCTGCCAGCTCCTGTTCCTACCCCAGCCTACAGACACCTGTCTCCACCCACCTTTTGCTGAGTGGAGTTGAATTTCCTCTGCTCTCACAGTCACACCTGTCTCCAATATCAAGGATGTGCTCATGTTCTGACAAATATCATGATATTTGTCATGGCAAATGACGTCATGGTATCTTCTAGATCCACTGCCCTTCTGAACTTTAGGTTCACTATCCTCCCGATAGTGAAACACAGAACCTCCTCTGATGTATCTTCCTTCCTGTAGGTTAAACTTTTAAGAGTTCTCGGATAGTATCTGCAAAAGACAAACAGATTTGAATAAACTTTAATGTGGTGAATTCTCTTGTTTATTTTGTATGTTATTATCACTTTCTTGCATTTCCCCCCTGTTATCATAGAATGCTATGGTATTCCATGTACAGACTATACCATGTTAAGTGTTATGGACTATGCTGTATATGTATTTTAGAAATTCTTAATACAGGCCAATAGTATTGCATTTCAGAGTAAAATTAAGAGTTTCAAGATATTATTCACTTATATTTATTGAGGTTAGAAGTTAGATGTTTCTTGAATAGGGTGCTTATAGACCTTATATGAGTAGCTGGAGTGATAATACTATCCTATTTTTTTTCCTAGAAAGTTAACCTTATAAATTCTACAATAGAAGCTACATGATAATATTTTATATCAAAGAGCATCTTTGTGTATAGAGGCACAACTTTGTGGACTTACTCTCCAAACACTTGTGTAACTGACTCAAGGCACTTAAAGCTGCTAGTTTTAGATTTTCAAGAGACTCTCAGGGAAAAAATATTTAAGTCCTTGGACTGCTACTATATATCACTTCCATTCCTTAAAAAAATCTATCATTCTAAAACTAAAAATTGTAGCATAATCTAAAACATTGGTTATAATAATATTGATTCTGAGCGAATAAAAATTGATCTAAAATAAAGATATGGTTGATAAAATTATCTCACATGTGGCACTTGTCACAGAAATGCTAATTATTTTTTTCAAATGAAATGAAATACCCAAAATTGCAATTATGAACTGTGCAACATGCATTTTGGCAGAATGCACACTATTATGATGACACCAATTATTCACTGTTTCTGGAAAGGGAAGTCCTAAAAATACCAGTGGGAAAAAATCAAGAGATGAAAGAGAAATGACATGCTGGCATCATTTACCTGGGGAATTTCTGCATTATCTGTTTGGCTGCTCTAAAGGAAAAAACATGTGAGGCGCCCTTGGCCATGTGCACATACTGTGGTGCCAGCAGGCCCAGTGCTGGACTCCTGGAGGTACAACAGAGACTATGAGTTTTAAAGATGCATGAAGGTTATGATAATGTTTTCCAAAACCTTGTTACACAGAATGATTGTGGAAAAAAAACACTGAAAACACAACTGCATTTAAGGAAATATTGCCAGTGATTCAAGTCCTTAGGTGTAATGTTTAAAATTTCTTCATTGCCACAAATGTTACATGCAATATGTTGGAAGAAACGCAAAGACTAGGTCAAGAAGAATTAGAGCAGGAGATTTAAATTTATATATTATATTGACATTTCATAATAAACTCTGTAGAAAAATAGAAAAAATGAAGAAGGTAATTTCTTAAGATATTAAGTATGATAGACAAATTATTGGCCATAATTGAACAAAATGTCATTGTAGCAGATAGCAGAAATGCTTCAACCTTAAAAATTTCCTGAGTGTATGGTGGAGGACTATGGGTGCTTTAGGGTGACACGTGTTGTAGGAACATACATCTGAGAAAGTATGAACCTATATATCTGAAACATTGAAAATCAATTTTACCTTACTTAAGAAAAATCCCTGATTCCACAAGCATTTTGGAGAGGTCAAATGATTGCTTAAGTTAGACTGAAACAGAGTATTTGCTCAGATTTTATAAGTAGGGAAAGCGAACCACTCATTTGTTCTTAATCATCATAGTGTTTTCCTCTGGCATTAGTAACAGAGAGCCAAGCTGTTTTAATGTTCCTTGATATAAACACAGTAATAATAAGATGAGTCACACATGGACAATTACTATAAAGGGCCTATGTGATTATTCTCAGTGAACAATTGTAAACCTGCCATGTAAAATAAGTAGAATTGCTTAATTTGTGTTTAAAGTAGCAGTTATAACTTGCAAATAATGGATTAGGTCTTGATATCCTTTTATATTTAATGAAAATGAATGTAAAACAATAGAAATCAATTAAAACACTTTATTATTTAGGAAAAGAAAAAAATTAATCCTCACAGTGAATGTAAAATACTTAATACTTATAGAATATATCACATCATGATATTAGGTTTGTACTAACTGTTCATTTGCTAAATAGGATGTATATGTATATATGTTTGTATAGGTTTCATCAGTGCCACCTTTCATAATAATGGAAGAAGTGGGTAAGTGAAGCATGTTTGTGAAGCAGCCCTTTGGAGACCTGTAGATTCTAGAATGCTGAATGAAAAACCCAAAAGAGCATATGACATTATTTTGACTTTAACTATTAAATAATGAATCATGCTAGTATAATTTTTAATTGTCTGCAGATCTCTTCCTGTTTTTGATACTTTTACCTTTTCTACAGATTTCAACGTCACTGGAGATAAAAGGTTGGATAAATTAGAATAAATATTTTAGAAATAACCCCAGTTTAAATAAGGAATCCCTCATCTTAATCATTAACTATGAATTAAATACATTTATAGTTATTGTATTTTTATAGTTATTGTTGTATGAATACAAGTGGCTCTTAATCTTTCTCATTGCAGGACACGTTTACACTCAACATTATAAATAACCACAAAGAACTTTACTAATGTCGATTGTATTTATTGATATTGCACTCTGAGTAACTAAATCTAAAACAAAATTTTAACACAGAATTACACAAACTCATATTCCAGTAAACATTTCAGCAATGTTATCATCACAATAAATATAGCCTCTGAAAAACTCTGTGATACTAACAAGAAAATAAGAGAAAAAAAGGCACGTAATGTTTAATATTATATAAAATTGAGTTGAACTCTCAGATTCCATTAAAGATGTTTGGGAACCCCAGAGGATTCTATGACACATTTTAAACATTTTCTGCTTCAACTGTTTTATGTATTTCTTATCTGTCTAGTGATTCTTGTTTTCATGAAGTGTATATTATTTAACATTATGTTTTCAGAACCCACTAAATTAGTTAATTATGCTAAACCTTTATTGATATTTGTTTACTGGATAAATGTATTATCCATAATATTGTACCACAAAATAATTCTACAAATGATACCTTCGGATCATTACACATTTAGTTGAGTTTCTTTAATGGGGTGTGTGTGTGTGTGTGTGTATGGAAACAAATTTGCAAACATATGCAAATATATATTTTGTATGTTTGTGTATATAATACATATATATTGCTATACTATAGATGTATAATACATATATATTGCTATACTATAGATGTATACACAGCTTACTTTTAATCAAAAGGTATATAATCCCCACACAGTAGTAAATATGAAATACTCCTAGGAATTAAACTTTTAGTAACCTACTATTGACCCAAAACCTTGATGATAATATAGACGGCTGGCTACTATAGATTTTATTTGTTATATGTACTATATACTGTATTCTTACAATAAAATGGCATAATATGCTATCAGGTAGACTTGTAGAGTTCAAAACATACTATTCAAAAGTCAACTACATATATTTATCATATCTAAGTGTTTCATATTTTACTTCTAAAAACTTATATGAGTACATATAATGATATGAATTATATACATATTTATACTTAGTAAATATTCACTGAGCTTATGTTTGTGCACACATAATGGTGATTATGTATGGAGATGTGTGATTAGCGTTGACTCACTAGAGTGCGCTCTTTTGTGTGCTGCAAAGCTGCTGTTTCTTTGTAATGCTTGGGGGAGACATTTATTTTGAGTCCTGCTTCCACCATCTTATTTATTGCCATGTCCTCACACAATAGTCTCTTACCAGGCCATGAAGAATATCAGAATTCTCCATGAACTCTTCCTCTTCTACCTAACCTAAGCATTCATAACCCATTGCTTCTCCCTTTCCAATTTATCTGAATACATGCTTCGATGCAGACATTTTCAGACATAACTTTGAAGCCTCAACAGATAAATAGTTGATATTTAAGAGTTAAATTCAATCACTGATATCCCTATCACTGAGATCTCTGAGAATAAAACAAATTTGGTAGAAATTTAATTATCAAACCTAACCATAACTATCACCTTAGTTAAGATTTTTAGGAAATCCTAAAATTATTAGAAGGTAAACTCTTGAAATGAGAGAAGTTGACATTTAGAGAACAACTTCCATTTAGTGGATACAATTATATTTGACTTAGCACATTAACATAACAATTCTTGCTATAGTAAGAGAAACAGTTGTAAAACTGCTTTTTGATAAAGTAATTTTTTTCTTTTTGATAAAGACCATAGGTATACATATACATAGAGAAGGTACACAGCATATTTATAATTTAGTGATTTATCACAGAGAGAACTTTAATATCACACTGTTCAACACATTGGAAACCACCTTAATGCCTGACACTAAATGCTGTCTTGATTTTCACACAAAAAGACTACATGCCCAAATTCTATGGAGAACAATTCTTTATTTCTGTTGGTGTATTTTAAAGCTGAAAAATATGATATAATTTTGTCTTTTTGTTTATCTTTATCTTTCCCTATAATGTATGCTGAAAAATATGCTGTAATTTTGCCTTTTTATCTTTAATTTTCCATAAATACAAGTATATAGAATGTATTCTTTATCTTTTATGACCATATATTTATATTTATCCTTATTGAAAATAACCAGTTTTTTGAAATATTATTGTGATATATATTTATATTATATGAACACATCAAATGATGTCTTTGCTTTTTTTTTCCTATAGTGCATCTATCACCAAAGTACCTGTGGTCCACACTTTATTATGCTTCCTCCCAACATTACTCTTGGCTCCCTCGCATCTCTCCCTCTCTGTATTCCTCATTTCTGTAACCAATTTTCCTGGGTCAATTTTTAAGTTTGGCTTATCTGTTCTTTTGAGTAGATTGTGTATATTCCACATATTAATGATACCATGTAATATTGGCCTTCCTCCTTCTGACCCACTTCAGTTATTACAACGCCTTCCAGCTCCATTCACATTGTTCTGATTGGTAGTTTTATTTTTTCATCACCGAGCAGCATTTCATTGTGTATACATACTACAACTTCTCAATCCACTTAATATTTCAGGTAGGAAACATTATAATCCTTCATATTTACTCTACTATGTCATAATCACTGCCAAATATCTAGTTTCCATCCCTTCCAGAGTTTGAAGTCATTTAATTTCTAATTTTTTTAATTTTAATTTTTAATTCTGTGCATCATTAAAATGATTTTAGTCTTTGAGTCCTTTGTGATTGTGTACTCTGATCAGTCTATTTTTAGGATTTAGGGAAATCCTTTTATGCTGGGGTAAAATTGTGAAAGTGTACCACTGCAAAGAGGAGTTGTGATGGGGAAGGAGACAGTATATTTGGCATGATTACTCTAAACTACTACAAATTAGATTCTCTTAAATTTTTTTCAGATAACATTGAAAATGATTAGTCTGTGCTGAAAATTAAGTAATGGTCAGGAAAATTAAGTAATGGTCAGGATAAAGCTACTGTTTCTGAGGGAAAGGCTTATTTTGTTTTCGTACTTATCCAGCATGAGGAAGTCATCTTTAGATTTTCAGTATGTTTGTTTTTCTGCAGTTTCACCAAAATAGGTCTAGCTGCAGTTTTGATATATTTCTCATTATCTAGAATCACCAAAACTAGAAACTCAAGCATTTACTTAAGCATCTGTTAGGCATTACCGATATATTTCCTTTTTCCTTTCTGATTTTATATTTTTTGATGTTCAAATTTCATTATTTATTTCTCCTAATCTTGTTTATTTCTTCTTGTATTTTTAAAATATATTTATCTTTTAAATTCTAGACAATTTGCACATTTCTATTTCCAAGTTTTCTTTTATTCCTCAGCTTTGTCTATGCTGCTCTTTGACTTATCTAGATTTAAGCATTTACCAGTTTTCAAACTTTTATATAGATATAGATATAGATATGTATTTTAAATATGACTTATCTGGGTCTAAAATGAATTTGTCACTTCATTATCTTTTATGCTTCCTTTATTACTTTATTTACTTTAACATATTTGTCTTGCAAATTACTTATTTTACATATTATTATTTTTCCAGTAAGAGAGTGTTATTTCTTTTGCTTTTTTTCGTTCATGGTCATGCCCCCAAACACTCTGCTTGCATGTGTTTTGATTGTGAACTTGCCTTCTTTTCATTTTTTTGCCTGTAGTAGATGAATGACTACATTATAAAAATGTTCCAATAGAGTGATTTTTATTTTACTCTATCAGTGTCAAGGGAATTCAGCTGTCCTTGTCCAATTGTTATTTATGTTCTCAATTTGAAACTCCTGAAACTACCTATATCTGTATATACTACAGGTCAGTGCTTCTGCTTCTTCAAGATTGTATATAGATGAGAATAATTTCCTACTATTGCCACAGTTAGTAAGTTATATACCCACCCCTTCTTATAGTTATGGAAGTAGTTTTAAGAAATTCCAAGTCCAATTTTAGTGACCTAGGTATCACCTTCTATGTTCTTCACAGATACCAAGACACAAATCTTTTGAAAGTCATCAAAATATGAAGATCTTCTTTCCTCCCTACATCTTTGATTACACGTTCCACACTTAGTACGGAATGTGTTTTTGCATATAAACATAATTCTTATTCTTATACCTTAACAAGTATTTATAGATAATTGTAGTATAAGGTAGATCATTTAGTTTTTATTTGGAGTGTACATTTATAAATCTTGAGAATTTCAATTGAAATTAGAGTAAAGCGCTTTGATGAGAAAAATAATCTTAAGGAGAGTACAAATAGTACTGATTCTCTTTTCCATATTCTGATGCCATTAAAATATTTAAAATGGCAAATTTTTCAAAAACTTTAAAACTGTTCCTTCAGAGAAAAATTACTTTTGTGAACCTATAAGACCTCTTACTATATTTAATATAGGAAATATTTTTGCAATTGAAAAATTAGCTGAAATAAAAATTTAAGTAATGAGACAAGTGCCTATTACAAAGATTTGCTTAAAAATTAGATTTTCTTATTTAAGTTTTAAAATTTATATTGCCTTAGGATTTAATTATGGATTTGGAAGTGAATTTTTCAATAGAATCATCTGAGAGGGAACACAATGGACATGCAAAATTGTATGGGACAAAGGGTAAAGATAATGATAAATGATAACTGTTTGGGAATTTGTAATTATTTCTTTGTGGTTCCTAAATTGCTTTATATGCATTAACATATTTGATCACAACAACTCTGTGAAACACCTTCTTCCTTTACACATGATAGAATTAAGATGCAATTCCCTTTCCCTCCCATTTGTCCAGGTTCCAAACAGGTACACAGTAGAGTCAGCATTTGATTAAAATTTCAGTAAGATTATGAATAAATAGTGCCATGAGCAGAACAAGGCCACTTTTGAGAAAGACCTGGTTTATATAGGTAAATATGGTTGATTCTATATTAAAACCTCAAGGCTTTAAAGCTAGTGAAATTATGAGCTTGAGACCAGTGTTTAAGACAAAACAGTATAGAACAGCAACTATATAATTAATACTTAGAATACTAACTTATTTAATGTTAAATACATTGTAAGAATGCATGCTGAGAATTTTAATACATATACTTTT
The DNA here is from genome assembly GCA_004024945.1 of Uropsilus gracilis. Lineage (NCBI taxonomy): Eukaryota > Metazoa > Chordata > Mammalia > Eulipotyphla > Talpidae > Uropsilus > Uropsilus gracilis. The sequence continues at coordinate 33,440 of PVHY01003365.1, forward strand.
TTATTTTAATTTTAAAGTAGTATTACAAGGAACGTGTCATTGCCCCTATATTAAAGCAAAAGGAATGAAGTAACTGTTCAAAACCCATGCCAAAATTTAATGAAAGTATCTGCTACATCTAAATTAAATGCATACTTTTAATCTTTTCATATCACTTGTCTCCATTCAATAGCTAAACAAATATACACTCATGAAAAGTTAGAGAAATTTCATACATGATAGATTTTTAAAGGATTAATAGGAAACAATTTAACTGTTGATTATTTTGAATCTGATATTAAAATCCAACATGATCTCTTAGAAAATTTTGGGAACAGTTATTTGAAATCTAGAGCTTATATTTATGAATGGTAGAACCTGTACTGTTTACAGTGTACTGAATACCATTTCAATGTAATACTAGATTTAAAAATAATTTAAATATATACAAAAATATATTAAAGCTATCTGTTTTTAATCAATTCATGACAAGATAATAGTTTACTCAACAGACAATCCTAGTGAATTTGAGAATAGATACTCTAGCTACTATATAGTTGTGATGTTTCATTAATCACTTGAGCCAGTGTTCTTAATTTAAGAAATATATTTTATCTCTGTGTGTTCTGCTCTTAAGCAACATGAACTATATAAAAGAATGGAAAATCTTTGAGACCTGTACTATTTACAGAGAATATTTTTATATCTAATGAAGTGTAACTTTTGATGATTAGGATCACTTAGTATTTTCATAAATATTGCAATTAATTACTACTAAGAAGTACCAAATATGTAACTCTAACCATACTACATTTGTACAAAATATATAATTAAAGCACAGTGACTGAGCAAAGTAAATGTGGGATGTAATGGTGGTAAAATAGACTCTAATGTTAAGAAAAATTTGCACCCTGATACAGTTACATGACTAGGAGAGAAAAAGCACTACCATATATAGCACAAGTTAGAACACATAATGAGCATAAAACTTTGGTGTGCTACATTTTGAAATATTTTTCAATAAGACTTTTCGCCAACATTTGAACTAGAATCTATTAACTTTAAAATATATCTTAACCAATAATTTATTTTTTAAGTATTGTTTTATTTTACACATGCAGAGTTATAAAAAAATTACAAGACACTTGTAATTTAATTTCCTAAAATATGTTAATTTTATTAGAGTCTAAGAAAAATGTGAATTAGTAGTTGAGGCTAGGCAATCTGAGAAATTCAGATATATTACAAGATAGAATTATCTACTTTGATGGAAGAGATTATAATATATAAGTGATAAGTATACACAAACACATGTTAACAACATAGATTATTTAATCTAAAGTTAGATATTTTATTCTTTCTCATTTTAAAATAAAATCAAATTATATCTCTTGTGGTTAATGTGACATATATCATGCATTTACATGAACACATACAAATATGCAGACCAAGTAATTATAGTAGAAACTACATGATTCTTTATATATTGTTCAATTATTTTAATTCATAATTAAAACAATATTCAGCACTATATTTGCTCTAAATGCTATTTATAGAGCAAGTTGTTATTTACATTTTAGTATAGGACTTTACTTCTATATTTTATGCATATAATTTTCAAGAAACACATTATGGAAACTCAGTAGGCTTGACTGTAGAATAGCGTAACTGAAATACTTAAACTACTCCACAAGGGAATAATGATGTAATGTTTGTTGTGCTTTATATGTTTAAGTGTTAAGAAATGTGTCATTGACTGTTTTTTGTCATTTGATAACAAATATCTATACTAAAGTAAAATTTTAAAAGTTCCAGATAGTTGAGATTTTCTTTTTCCTTACAGAATTCAAGAATATATAAAATATCAAAAGCCATGTTGCTAAAATCAGGAAATGTGGTATAAGAAGAAATAACCACATTTTCCTAATCTTAGAATTAGTGGGCTGAAATTTTCTTACATTAAAAAGGATCAGAATTTTAGTAGAATTCTGTTTTTATTACAGCTATATCCTCTTGAAAATTATCATTTTCCCCCTCACCTAATAGTTTGATATGTTACTTTTCTAAAGAAATACACTGAAGAATTAAATCTTTATTAGAGAGAAATTTATAAAATGAAAGGAAGTTACAAAAAATAGCACTCTAGAAAGATGGATTTTCTAAGATGAAACTAGATAGTAACATGGACAGTATTATAATTTCAAAAATTTGAGTCCTCTTTTTCTCTGTATCTCTCTGTCTCTGTCTGTCTGTCTGTCTGTCTGTCTGTCTGTCTCTATCTATCTATCTATCTATCTATCTATCTATCTATCTATCTATCTATCTATCTATCTATCTATCATCTATCTATCTATCTATCTTTCCAGGGACATACCGTTTGCATTCAGGTCAGTGCTGCATTTGTCATGTACTAGTTGTATCTCATTAATTCAATAATTTGCACCCAAGAAATCCCAGGTTCCTCTTAACTTAAAAAAAATTATGTACCTAATTTATGAAAATGTTTTAAGGTTAACGTGGATAACTATGTTCTGTGTACATAGCACAATACTTGACACACTTTTCTATTACCTATGACTGGAAATCTATTACTAAAACAAGTATGCATATTTATTGTGAAAAATTTCCTATAAGTAATTCTGAAGATATTCCCACTCCAAGCTCTTCAACCCTGTCAACCTCCCATATTGGGAAGTTATTTCTCTCTTAGGAAACAAGTGATAAAATTTTCTGGATATGCTTTATTTCACTCAAATTCAATTATCATGTATATTTTTTTTCTTTTTTAGATTAAATATTTTTAATGTGATGACACTGATTCACAAAATGTATATTATTTAAGGGTATAGGTTCATACTTCTTTGTCCACCATTTTTTTTCACTTCCTTCAATGAGCAATTGTAAATAATCCCATTTAATTTCTCCATATAAACTCAGTTGTCTTATTTCATTTTATAACATAATGTACAATGTAATGAACATATGATATATACCCTAAATATACATATAAAAATCTACTTACAGATAGTAGAAAATATTTAGATTTTTCTATTATGTAATTCAGATACCTTATTGGCATGTTGAAAAACAATGGCGATAACTTTGTAACTCTTAAAACACAACTTGTAGTTTCACTTTTTTATGTTTTATATATCTATTCTGTCATCCTAAGAGGTGGAAAAAATTATCTCTTTGTTAAGATGTCATTTATTTATAGTTTCATTTTAAACAGCTTTTAAGCAGAGATTGAATTGAAATATACATTTTTCAAAAGATTAAGGTCTTATTTTCCAAGATCTGACTAGATTGGGCTCACAGAAGATTAGAATGATGGTGACATGGTGACATGGTGATGGGAAAACCCCAGGATAGACAACAATGCAAAATAAAATAAATAAATAATTTTTAAATGTTAAAGGTCCTTATTTTCTGTTAATACTCTTGTTTCTTAAATCTCTTCTGCTAAAGCTGGCATAACGAAGGGAACATCTTAGTAGAAGAGGAATTGTTTTCAAGTATCAGAATTAGTGATTGTCATAGTTTAAAGTACTGTTCCACAAGTCAAGGATTTTATCTCTTTTGATCTCTTGTGTAGTTCTTGTATTTTCTCAGTATTCAGTAAATATCCATTGATTTATTTATATGCATAAATTCTCATTGTCCTTGTTTTTTATGAACTCATGTAAATGCCCATCTTTTTATTATTACACTATTTTTTATGACAAACATAGTCATAAGATGAATTCAAATCTATTTTTTAGATTTTAGACATTCCATTATTAAATATGGTATAAGAGACCTGCAATAAAACTTTCCAGTCTATCCATCTACAACTCTTAGACAAACAGTCAAAAGCCATGGTAAAGAATTCTACTATGTTTCCTTTTATATATTCAATGAAAGTATTACTGGGAAAATCACATTTTACCTATTAAAAAGCAAAGAGAAGAGTTTATGCATATACACAGTATATGCCAGTTATGATATAAAGTGTCACTATGCAATGAGAAATTGTTACAATATCTTTATACATAACAAATTAATCCCTGAAAGTTGATATTTCTAAATGTCTCAGGCAATTCAACATTTTTCCTCAATTTGATATTTTTGTTTATTTTTGTAACTAATGTCATTTAATAGTGGATTCCTAAGGCATTTTTTTAGACTTATAACAGAAAAACACAAGTATATATGAGTTAAATAGCTAACTAAGAAAAGTTATGAGTTTTTCTTTTTCTTTTTTTGATATGGCAGAATGGGTTTTTACAGCAATGGCTTATTTACAATAATCTCCTTGCAGCTGCCTACCCTGAAGCAACATGAAAACACAATTAATACAAAGCTTGACCATAATAGTGACTCACAGTTGTTGTAATTTACAATCCTCATATTATAACCTCTATTAATAGAGTGTTGCTATTTACTTCACAGCCTGTGAAACTCAGAGCCTTTTGCAATTGTGTGGAGACCTGCCTTAGTAGAGTTGAATGATTCATTGGTTTATTATCAACTGTCACCTGATATATTGAGAATATAAGTGCTCAAACAATTTTCAATTACAGGAGTGAACATTTCAGAATCACAGCATTTTTTTTTTTTTTGCTGCTATTGAAACAATAGTGATAGGCATCCATTTCATATTTCTCATTCCTTGAGTTTATAGTGAGTTAACTGTGGTTTGCCCTAAGCCTGCATTTTGATTTGTTCTCAGTAATGCCCTTTCACTAGGTAACAGAGAGAATCCCAGGTGATAATACATAACATACACTACTGAACCCTCCTTGGTGAGGATTCAGTATCTTAAAAACATTAAGGATTTATTAATTTTCAAAAATATACACAATTTCCCATTTTTTTTCCAGGAAGGTCTATTTCATAAATGTTCTAGTGAGGTTTTATCCTTTGTGTATATATTCAAGCATGTTAGATAAATTCTCTCCAATACACAGTTAGTTAAATGTCATCAGTAAAAATTTAGAAAACACTAACATATTCCAAAAAGAAATGGGATAGATAATAAATGTAGAGAAATTTAAAAAAAAAAAAAGATTGATATGAGAGTTACTCAAGCTTTAGTAGTTACAGTTGTGATTTAAGAATTTGTCTCTGAGTATAGATATTTAGATTTCATACTTTCACTGAATCTCTTATACCAAGCTGATGAATTTAGGTTGCATAACTGAGTTATCTTCTATTTTTAAAATAGAAAAAATCTAGAGCACTGTCTTATCAGAATATTTTCAAAGCAAAGCAAAAAAAAAAAAGAAAAAAACAACAGTATGAATTACCATATTTTATTTATTCAGACATATGTTGTAAAACCAAATACAACTGATTTTTATTCAGGTGTGCTAATGAACTCCTAAAGCTACTGTCTCTGGAAAGCAACATTTATAATACTCCATAAAGTAATACTTTTGAAATATTTTGTTGCATTTAATTGCATAGATTATGACTGTTGGCATTATATACGTGACATGTAAATTAATGGTCAAGAGCTATCAGCCCTTTCAGGTTTACTGATTAATTTTCAGGTTATTAATTTGTGATAAGTTGAAAACTAATATTAGTAGTAGCTGTAATAAAATAGTGTGAGCATCTATTTTAAAGTTTCTTCATAAAACAATAAAATGACACATTTTTTCTTTATTAATAATTTAACTAGTTCAGAGTCAAAATTTATAAATAAAAAACTATCCTGGTTTGGATTCAGATAGGTACAAATGAGATTTTATGAGGAAAAAAGATAACAATAGATTTATATTATCTAATATAATATTCACCCCATTTCACTTTCATTATGTGTATAATATAATACATATTCCGAAATACTACTGAATGAATGGAGCAGTTATAAAAATGTTTGGAACATATTATATACAGGACACATATTAGGGCTAAAAGTGAATATGAAATAGTGTATATGAAAGTAGATTTCCTGTTTTTGAGGTATTTGTATGATCATGCGAGAGACTGATTTATAATATGTAAGTACATGTTGTAATTATAGATTGTTAAAATAATAAATGTAAGAGAAATTTTAAAATAAATAGTAAGAAGATGCATTTTGTATAAGCTTAAGGTCTTTTATTAGGAGACAATTCAGTTAAACCCTGAAAGCAAAATGACAATAAAGCAATGAGAAAATGCATTTTAAATATGGGAAGAAATGTGAGCATTGCTTTGAGATTAGAAAGAATGTACGAAAGAGTATAAAAGCAAGAGAGTCGCAAGTGAACTGAAACATCAGGAAAGGCAAGAAGAACTAGGACTTTTCTGGCCCAGGTAGTAGGTTAGGATTGTCTCATATAAGGGAAGGAATTAAAGGATTTGAAGCTAAAGTGAAGCATGACCAAATGCAACTCTTTTATAAGATCTTTTTGCAATGAAGCAAATGGATGGGAAAGAAAAATGGAGAGACTTGTCAGGGAAACTAATGTCATAGTCTGCGTAGATTTTTATTACATTTTGAAAAATAAACTTTGATTTTTTTTGTTTTGTTTACTCTTCATTCATATGTTATATCTTAATACTAGCTCATGATTTTTCTGGCTCCTGAGATACATGTGGTTTAGTACAAGCACCATGTCAAATGAAGTGTCTTTTATCTTTGTTTAGCATCAATAATAAAGAATATTATACACCTATATATAAAATATTGGCATTTACAAATAGTTAAATGAACAATCATTTTAAGATATGTCTATATTATCACTACTGGATTTTATCCTGAGAATTGAAATAAGCTTGACTTGTGGTATGCTTAGAGCATTAAAATATATTGACCCTTTTAGCTTTCTTCAAACTAAGCAGTTTTTTGCCTTAGACTATTGTTTATGATGCCATCTGTATTGCTTTGTAACTCACATTCAAGTTGCTGAGAATTTTTTTAAAAAGAACAATATACTACTTTCTATATAATTTATCTTCCCAAGAAAGCATGGCTGCAAATAAAAAGTAACTGGGATCAATATTTTCATATTTTGTTTACCTGTGTAACTCTAATATTATGTACATATTCAGAGACCTCTTTAGCAAAGTAACTTTGCTTTGCTACAACTCTCTGAAGTGGAAAATTATGGATTATTGAAAATTAGATATAGTTTCTGTTTAGACTTCTTGTTTCTTATCACTACAAACAATGGAAATATGTGACTGTGAGTCTATAGGTAGAGGGAAAGGGTAAGTTTGAAGTGTCTGATTTTCTATTTATTTTATGTATTTAATAAATTATTTTCATTGCCTCACAACTTACTGTTTTGATTTTTAAAATGTGGAAAACTTGAAAATGAAACATATTTCTTGTTAGACCCATTTATGACAACAGGATTCACTGCAGGTATGGATTCAGGGACCACTTTCCTTGTACCTGGCTAATCTCCAATTCACAAGGAAGAAAAATGCAAGTCTTTGCAGGAATCATCTGAAGAGAATGGTGTTTAATTGTTACCAGAGTTACACCTGTATTTTTCAAAATTTAATTTGCCATTGTCCTACACAGCAGTACCCAGTAATTTGTCATTTGTAAGTAGGGATACAAATATAAAAATTAAGGACTCCTGAAAAAATCTTATTACTTACATATTTTCATTTTTAATCTGATCAATTTTAATCTGCTGGATGATTTATCTAATCAAGCATTTTAATCTGCTCAATTATTTGTATTTTAATTTACTCAAATATTTATCACTTTTACTGTAACTTGTTTCATAAGTAAACACATTTTCTATTCAGTTTGAAATTAATTCTGATGGTAATATACTTTCCAAATTGAAGTAAGTCTAGTATGATCCTCACTCTTAGTGATAAAATTAGTGAATTAGAAGTTTGCCAGACATTTCATAGATGTTATTTTTTACCTGAGTTCAATCGAAAAGATAAAATCCATTATTTCTAAAAAATATAGTGTTTTAAGTATCAAATTTATACTGTTGATTTTTTTTCTTAATTCTCTATGCTTTCAATGCTCATTAGTTTGGATATGACTAGTAGGCTAGACATCTAGAATTATTGCCAGGAAGTAACATTTGTAATTTCTGATGGAGATAATATTTATTTTAATTATTTATTTGGAGGCGCAGTTTGATTCAAGAGGAATATAAGAAGATAGAAAGTAAACGTTGAAAAATTAATTGTATTAAGAATGTGGAAAACATGGAAGGAGAAAAGAGAAAAGAACAAGAGTGGAAGGAAGGATGGGGAAAAAGAGGGAAAGATAATATGTAGAAAAAGATCAGAAATAAATGTAAAATTGTATAAAATTAGTTTAAGAATAACATTTGTTGAAAATGTCACATCTCTAAAAGAGATCAAGACATTTTAAATAAAATGTTCCTTATATAATTTAAAAAAAAACATTTGATTTTTCAACCATCAAAGGAAATATATATATACACATACATACACACATACACACATACATGCATACATGCATACATACTATATACTTGAACACGTGTGATAGACATGTTATTTATGGAAATAAATCACATAATTTATATATTATGTAATGACTTTTTAAAAGTAATATCACAGTAAAATAGTGCATTGCTGTGAAGATATAGTATGACTTACATGACTACATTTTTTTCCTCAACAAAGACTTTTAATAACATATATAAACGCTATTGGGACTTTCTTCACATATATAAATGCTATTGGGAATTTCTTCATGTATTTAAATGCTATTGGGACTTTCTTCACACAGAATTCACATCTTTCTTCCCCCTAATAAAAAGACAAAAATTTTTTGTGCACAATATATAAGCAGGAATAATGTTCTTTTCACTACATTTGAATACAACATGCTTTATCACTTCCAAAGTTTATACCATTCTTTTTTGGCTTTGTTTAGAGTTTATTTTTTTCTCATACTCTTCCAAGCAACCCATATCTATGCCCAACCTGCCTCCCCTTATCAATGTCCTTTTTCCTAATCTCCCCTCCATTCATTTGTTTGGGGTTTTGATCCTTTCATTTGTTTAGGGGCACTGAGGTTGTGTCATATTTTGATATTTTAAATAGTGCTATAATAAACACAGGAATGCAAGTTTTCTTTTGAATTAGCTGTATTTCTTTTGAAGTACTAGGTGTCATAATAGATAACTAGGAGAATTGCTGAGTTCTATGCTGATCACATTTTAGTATTGTGAGGAGTGCCATACAACTTTCCACAGTGACTGCTTCAGATTATAGTCCCACCAACAGTGTAGTGTTCCTTTTTCCAACACTTATTGATTTCTTTTTAATGTGAGCCATTCTCATAGGTCTGAGGTGGTATCAAACTCTGTTTCTATGAACAAATAAAATTAACAGATTTCTCTCTAGGACCATGAAGAAGAAAAGGAAGGAAATCTTGAATGAAAAATGAAAGAGAAAAAAAATAAACAGTTTTTATTAAAATATGTATTTATTGAGAACTATACTATCTATACTATACTATCTTATTACCTAGGAGCTTTAGACTGAGAATAAATGTAGAAACTCATTGATCGTAAGAACTGTACAAAAGGGTGGGCTTTTTTTTTCCATTTTATATTAAAGTACTTAAATATTGGTAACTTTACATTGTAGCATTTGAGCTTCAGAATTTTAAGGAGAAAATGAATATCACTGAAAAACTTTTAATTATCCTCTAGGGGAGGAAATATTACATGTTGATTGTACATGGCATACATGTAGCATGTAAACTGGATATATTACCTTGTTATGATCTTCATAACATAGATATGGTTTAAAGAGATGTGTTTGTTCATAAGGGATAGACTTTTGATGGCTAATTTTATATGCTACCTTGACTAGGCCGTGATACACAGATAGATGATCAAATACTGCTCTGGATATTGATGGAAAGTTTAATTTTTAGATGTTAACATTAACCTTAGTGAAAGTTAAGTAAAGAAGATTAGTTTTCAAATTTGTGTTCCTCATACAATCTTTTGAAAGACTAAAGAGAATCAGGACTGACTATATCATAAGAGAGAGAGAATTTGGCCTACAGCCCAAGTATATATTCAAATTACACAATCAAGCCATTCACCTCTTCCCTGGATTCAATCTGTTGGCCTATCCTACAAATATTGGGCTGGCCACATGGATATGAATCAATTACCTAAATATTTCCATTTATATCTATATCTATATACATCTAAAGAGATATAAATATAGATATAGATATTGTGAAAGAGATGATAGCTACCTAGCTAGAAGGATAAATGAATAGATAGATGATAGATGATAGATAGATAGATAGATAGATAGATAGATAGATAGATAGATAGATAGATAGATAGATAGATAGATAGATAGATAGATAGATAGATGATAGATCGATAGATGGTACAAAATTAGTATGAATTAAAATCATACACAAAATGGCAAAAGTAAATTGTAAATCTCTGAAAATAAATGAAATCTTTAAGTTCCATGGTGAGGCAGTGTTCTTAGACTTCACATCCAAAAATATAATCCATTAAATGGAAAATTGATATTGGGATTCATCCATATGAAAATTGTTCATTTGAAAAAGAGCCAGGTAAGAGGAAGAAAAGCTACAGAAAGATAAAATATTTACAAACTTCATATCTAATAAAAGACTGGTAGCTAAAATATTTTAAACATTAATATGCAATATCAAATGAAGTAGAAAATGAGTGAAAGACAGTAATAGATACTTTAGCAAAGCTATAGACAAAGCAACATATGAAAAGATATCAGCCTCATTTACCATTTAATTGAAATAGGTCAAAATCATAAGGTATCACTGTGCATTTATTAGAATGACTAAAATAAGTTTACATTTATAACACCAAATCCTGATGAAGAAATAAAGAAACCCATGCATTGTTGCTGGGAATATAAAATTGTACAGATATTATAGAAAACATTTTACAGGTTCCTTTAAAATCTATTCATGGCGATTACAATATGACAAACAATTGCATTCTTGGGCATTTTTTTCAGAGACTAACAATTTACAATACTTCATGTCAGTTTTGTACATATTAGTCCCAAATGGGAAACCATCCAGATGCCCTTCACTGAATGAATGGATAAGCAGATAACAGTATGTTCATACGGGGAAATATCACTCAGCAATAAAGGAGGCTATAGTACTCATTTTAGAAACAATCTGGATTAGGCTCAAGGGAATTAGATTGAGTAAGGAAAAAGAAACCACCAAGATGACAAACTCTATGATTCTACTGAAATTAACACCTTTGTAAAGACAAAAGGACAGCAACAATAATAATAAAAATAAGATTAATGATTGCCAAGAATGAAAAACAAGTGGTAGCAGTGGGGAGGGATTAAAGGAAGTATGACTATGAAAAAGACCAATATAATGAGTATTTGTAGTAAGAAACTATTCTAACATTTGACTATATTAATATCAATATCCCAGTTGTGATATTTTGGTTTTTTTTTCTCAAATGTTGCCATTACTAACAACTGAGAAGTAAGAAATACTCATTGCTATTTTTTTAATCTCAAAATAAAAAGTTTAGTTTTATATGTTAAAGATATCATGCTGACTAGAATAATATTGTTATTCTACCAGATATGAAAATTTAAAATTTTCTACATTATTTTAAATTGTCAATCTTTAATTTTAATAGCTGAATACTTTTTTCCAAGAATTCCTCTGCTAAATAATTCCTTATTTAGCAAAATCATGCAAATATTGATTTAAATATTGGTAATTTGTATTCATGTATGGGATATCAGTCTATAAGTAATACCATCAATGTCATCTTGTAGACAAGTGTATTGCCTGACATAAAGCACAATACAGGATTTTCATAATCTTTCTTGTGAGTCTTGGGTTTTCACTGTGTTTTCAAGTTGCATCACTTTGGTTGGTGCATCTTGCATAATATATCTTTGCTTGGCATGCATGTCAACATGTCACTCTGGTGAAGGCTAAAATTATAGAAGGCAGTTTAGATGCTGCTTGTATCTGTTGAAAAGAAACTGCTCCTCTTAAGCAGAGGTCTCAAAAGAAAAATGTCAATGTGAAAGTAGGTTAAATTTAGGTTGTAATTTTAGCAGACAATAATTAAGATATTTCAGAGGCAAATGGATATTAAAATCTGGCTTCCAATTGCAAGTGTTAAAAATATAAATTCAGGTCGTTGTGGAAAGAATATATAAAGGAATATATTTAAAGTAATATAAGACTAATATAGTTGTCTACATTTCCTATCAATGTATGCTGCTATCAATATATGCTGCTATGCTTATTCACATAAAATTTATAGTGCAGAAATGCATTTACATATCTTCTATTAGAGAAAAAAATGTAGATTAGTTATGTGATTCTAAATTTTTCAGGTAACAGGCTACATTCATCTATTTCTTTAATTGTTTGGTGTGAACACAACTTTATATGTAACCAATGAAACTACTGGGTTTATTAGAAGAAAATCTTTCTTGTAAAGAATTTAAAATTTCCTCACTAGGTGCTGTCTAGTTGAGTCATAATTGAGACTTTCACAACATCAAGTAGTACATATTCTTAGTCATTTCTGATTGAATTCAGTCCTGTTCAAGAATTAGCATTTGTATGAAGGTCAGCCCTAATGGGTGGACATTCTATCATGGAGAGTAGTAAGCATTCCCAAAAACATAAACCTGTAAAGAGAATGAATTTACTAATTAAATGTTAATTAGCACCATATATAGCTTTTGTTAGTTTGGCAACATTCCCCCTAATCTCAGATCATTCCTTGATTGTTTATTCATTGTCTTGTTAGTAAAGAGTTCAAAATTTGTTTTACATTAAAAAGAAAACCACTTTGTATTGTCTGATTTGTGGGAATAAGGTTATAAAGTAAGTCTGAATTTTCTCTTATTCTGCAGATAATATCATAGCATCATTTATCTGTGGGTTGATAAGTAACACTTTTATGTAAACATTCCACAGCATATTGAATTTGTTATTTCAATGTTATTTCAATTGTTTTTCAATGATAAGAACAGGGGTTGAAAATTCATATACAGTTTCTTTTTCTCCCAATAGGTGATGTTTCCATAGATCTCAGCTCACAAAGAGGAGATGTGTTTTGTAGAGTCAGAAGTAAATCACAGAAAGGGTCAACCTAGGACTAAATGTAAAGCATTATTTTAAGTAAATTATATTAAATTTAGAATTTTTGGACCACATACATAATCAGCCAATAATGTTTTAATAAACACAATGAATTGTGGTAGTAGACAATGAAGATTTGGTAGTGGGTACATTATAGTGCTAGTACCTCATGGGACTATACAAATATTACCTTAATTAGAAATTAATCTATAAGTTTAGTTTTAAAAGTAAAAATACTATGTTTCCATATGTGAAAAATAAAAAAGAAACTAAATTATGTGTTTGTATTATAAATGACAATAAATATTACCTCTCATTATTTGTTTAAAAAAAACTGCTTACTGTTCCATGGTAGTTCAATTTATTATCATAACAAGATTTTTATTTCTACAATTTTCTTTTTAAATATACCATTTTATTGAGGTAATATTTGATTGCAACATTATTTTATTTAGGGCAATAAACTTCACATGTCTTCAGATATGTGTTACCAAAACATACCACCACAAAGCACTAATAGTCCTTCACCACAGTTCACTGAACACACTCACACTTTAGCCTTCCTGTCTGGTAGTATCAAATATGCTGTCAGATTTCAGGGTTTGTTTGGGTTTCTTTTACTCTCTTCCCTAGTTTTCTTTTTTGATATTCAACATTTGAGCAAAATCATCCAATATTTGTTTTTCTCTTTTGCCTTATATTGCTTAGCATAATACTTTCTAGATCCATCCATGTTATCACAACTCATAAGATTTCATATTTTTATAGCTCCATAGCACTTCCTGTATATATCATCTTAATCTACTCATCTGTATTTCCATATCTTGGTCATTGTAAATAGTGCTGCAACAAACAAATGAAGGGTGTATAGCCTTTATAATTAGTCTTCTTATATTCTTTAATATATAAATACAAGTGAAATGGAACTTATAGACCAATGATAAATTTTAATTTGTATTTTGAGAGACTTCCATCCTGTTTTCTGTAGGAACTAGCCCGTCTGTATTCCCATCAATAGTGTAGGAGTGTTCTTTTTACTCTGCGTCTACGGTAACATTTACTTCCGGTCTAATATGGCTCATTCTTATGGACATGAGATGATACCTCATAGTTTTGATCTACATTTTCCTAATGATAGTAATGATGAGCATCTTTTCATATACCTGGTCGTCATGTAATGTCTTCTTCGAAGAATAGCTGTTTGGATCTTC
>PVHY01003365.1:47819-109277 GCA_004024945.1 Uropsilus gracilis
TTTTTTTTTTTTTTTTTTTTTTTTGTTTTTTTGCTCTTGTTTCTATGCCATTGTAATTGAGTCCCCAAAGACAACCTTGAAACCAACGTCATGGACTGCTTTTTTTTTTTCTTTTTTTCCTATTTATTTCATGTTTTCAATTCTTACAACCAAGTTTTATTCCACTTTGGGTTAACTTTTCTTTATGAAAATAATCTAGTTTAATTGTTTTTCATGTTTTTTCCAGCTCCATTTTTTTAAAAAAAAACTTTCCTTTTTCCATTGCACACTATTGAATCCTTTTTTTTTTTTTAAACCTATCATAACCAGACATTTGCATGTATCTTCAAATAAGGATTTTTTCTAGTAGAACCACTAAGCAGTCAGTCATCTATAAATGAGAAAGAGAGCTCTCATCATGAACTGAATTATCCAGTGTCATGACCTTTGACTTTTGCAAATACAAGACTGTGAAAATAGTCTAGAAGTATAATAATACCTCAGTGTTTGTTGATTGTTTCTTTGTGAAGAATTTTTGATTATTTGAAAAAACTCGATCAAAATTTCACTAATGTTTGCTCTTTTCTTTGAATCCTATGAAACAACAATGTGCAAAATAACACTTTGATCATTATCTGTGAGGTTCCCTCCCAAGGATAAAATGATTTATGTGTCTTTATATGTTCATTCTTCAGTGTGTATATGTGTTTATATATATATAACTATATATATAAAACTTTGTGTATGTATATGTATTACATATAAACAATGCATGCAAATATGTACATACATATAACATAAACATTTCCTTAAAACTCACTGAAAAAAAAAGATATAAACACCATAAAGCAAAGAACTTTTTAGGTTTACCCATCGATAAATGCTTGATATAGTGATTGGTATGCCATAATTATTATTTGTTGAAATAAAACAAATAGATTATCTTTGTAAATTCTATTATAAAATAATATGCATCACACACATACACACACACAAAGATGAAGATAGGTACAATGAAGATGGTCTGGAAAACACTGTATTTATTTGTCATTCAAAGAATACTATAATGAAAAATTCAGGGGATAATGAAATTATCCTTATTTTATAGCTATTGGGTCTGTTAGTCTTATGAAACTTTACACAAACATTGTAATGTTTACTGTTTGTGTGAAAAATAAATTAAAAACCAAATCTGTGTTCACAAATAACAGCCAGGAAATTAAAGCATAGATGTCTTAACATAATACGGAGGTTTAAAATAAAATTTAAAAGTTGAAGCATATACTTTACAGATAGCCCATCAATATGAAAGAGAATATGCAAATCCAAGACTATATTTTAGTAAAGCATTTTATTTTGTGGTGTGTGTTTGTGGGAAGTAATTGTTCTTTAACATCATATATCAAATCACCTAGAGTGCTACTAAAACTTATTACAGGCAACTTTCATTCCTTATGATCCCAAGCTTAAACCTAAGCTGTTGCTGCCAGGGTGACTTGAAAGCAGGGTCTTCACTACAACAGCATGCTTACTCTGAGGTGGGGACTGGCAGAGTTCAAGGTTGTCTTAGTAAGGTCAAGGAGGCTGTTGAGATTTTATATGAGGAAGGTCTGTTTCAGATTGATCAGGTGGCACAGTGCAAGATGGCTTGATTGTGGAGGCCACCTAGCAGGTTGTAGATTTTCAAATCTGTGCAAGCCAGCACTAGCATTAAAGAAACTTTTATTCCCTTTTCTATGAAAGAAGTAAGAACATTGAAAGTTTGTAATGATATTTTTGACACTTTGCTTTGCTATATTTTGTAAATAATTCTTATTGATCATATTGCTGGTTTTTCTAAGCAAATTGAAAGATATCGTCGACACACATCTGCCTTCATGTGCATGGTTTTGGGAAGTGTGCAATGCTGAAAACATAAAAGAAGGAGGCCTTTTGGGCTAGGTAAAGACTAGTGCTGAAAAAAGTTTCAAACCAGCTTTGCTTTTAATGTATTTTTAAACTTGAGATAGCTTTATAAGTTGAATAGAAGCAGTAAGTAGAAACAAAAGAATGTGAAAATATAATTGAGAATAGACTTGTTTATGTATAAATGACAGATACATTGGAAATTAGATATACTTTTTTTTAATGAATGCTGACATAAAGTTTATAAGTTGATCTGACTTAATGTTACCAGAGAAAAGAGTGATTAAATTTATAGTTTAATATAGTAGATGATGTAAAAATTATTTACGTGAAAATATTACTTAGAAAGAGGTAAACCATAAATGCTAACCTTTTAATAAGAATAATATAGGAAAAAATATTTTATATTTTAACAAGGCCAGAAAAATTTCTGTTTGGAATAAATAAAAAAAAACAATCTTGTGTTCTACCACTTAAATCTTTACACTTGTGTACTATGGAAAATATTCAAAGAAAACATTCACTAACATAAAATTTATCAACTATGGTCCAGAATGCACATCATTTCTTTGAACTAGCTATTCCTCAGTTCAAGTATTTATTTAAATAACTTCAGGATATTCAACAGATTTATGGTGGACTGAAAACACATTGGAAACCTATATGTAAAGCATCACTGCAAAGATTTGATAGCAGGTGTCAACAAGTCTTAATGAAATAAAAATAAAAATTAGATTTCTTAATTATATAAAGAAAGTCTGAAGTGATAGGAGAGGGAGATATACAGATATAAGGAAGACTAATAAACAGAAAAATTCAAATCATGGTAAATCATATACTTCAATTCATCTTAATGTCTCATCAAAGTTGTTCACTTCATTTCTTCTTATCCTCCAGTTATTGAAGTATAAATGATAAAAATGTAGCTAAGGTATATATAATGCTGATTATGTATATATATATATATATATATATATATATAGTGAAATGATTGTCATAAAGTTTTAGCACATCCATAATCTTACAGTTATCGTTTATATTTGTGTGGTATGAATATTAATGATCTTATCAAATTTCTAGTAAACACTACAATATAAATATCTTGGCATGAGGCCCTTAATCTGCATACCCCAATCTTTTATCCCAGTCTAGGAATATTTTCTATAGTAACCCATGCCTAAGGATTTCCTGTACCTAAGAATTTTTCACTTCTATAGCTGGTTTAATGACTAAGTTAATCATCATTACTCTCACCTCTAGTTTCTGACTTTGTGAAGTGTTCACCTCAGATTTTCTACTCAGGAAGCAAGATGTGAGACCTCAGAAAAGTTTAAATTTTAGTATTTTTCTTACATGTCCTAAGAGTTAATGCTTTTTATAATGAATTTCAGCTTCTAATATGTTTATTATTTGACTCTCTTACTTACTGCAAAGAGAAAAAAAGGAAGAAAAGAAAAGAAAGTACATAAGAAAACATACTTGTGCATAAAATTACTGTCCGTGCAGGTGGTCAGGGCATATTTGCTTCCATATGAACTAGTAACAAAGCGTCAGCTACTCAGTGCTTGATGCTCATCATCAAGTTTAACTTATTCTGAAAACAACTCAGAGTGTCCAAAGTCCACCTGCTTACCAGAGTGACACCCTTGCTGATTGAATATGGTTAAAAAAGAAAGTAAAACATCGCTGAACTAGTTTTCAACCTTTGACATTCGTATTGTGATATGGTATTATCGATTATGTAACCAGCCACTCTGGGCTTATTTCCGTTAGTTATGATTTATTCATGTATTAATCAGTATTTAATGTTTATTAAATGTCATAAATATAGAAATAGAACTATAAATGAATACAATTCTATTATAAAATTTACATAGGCAGTTTTATTTTTGTAGTTATTTATGCTATTTTTACACACATACACACATCTATATATTATACATTACATAATTATTGTATAATACACATTACACATAATATAACATGATTATTTTATTATATATTATATACTAATTATATATAATATGTAATATATAGATGTGTGTAAAATAATAAATGACAACAAAAAAGAATAAGTATTAATATATATAATATATATAAGTATATAATAAAACATTATATAATATAATTATATGTACAGAGAGATGCGTGTATGTGTGTGTAAGGATAATAAAAAATTATATATATGCATATACAAATTTCCAACATTGCATACCCTGAGGTTCTCTCTCTCTTTTTTTTTTTTTTTAATTTTCAAGCCAAGAATGTATTTTTGAAGGAAGGCTATAAGATACGCTTTTGTTTTTTGCTTGAAATCATCAGCTGCAGGTTAGATTTTTTTTTTTTTTTGCTATGACAGGAAACTAATGTTTAAATCAATATAGAAATCAACCCTTCTCTGCCGGCATTATTTGTCTAGAAGAAGGTATTGCATAGACAGAACAAGGACAATGAGTTTATACTTAGAAATGGGATTTTGTCATTTTAAAGTTATTCTGACAGGACAATGAGCTAATTTTTCCCACTCAAAATTTGTTTTTAGGGGGAAAAACCCTGAAATGTGGAGGGATTTCTGATGCTTGGAATACATGACCCACGAGGGCATATTTAGCACACAGAGTGGCTTAGCTCAAGGTAACTGGTGGCTATGGAGTTATAATTCGCATGCCAGGTATTTAAGCTGAGATAGCTCTGATCAGGCTGAATGTACTGTGAGTAGAACTCCTTTTCCAAGAAATAAGCTGGAGAAAGTCTATGGAGAATGGCCTCACTGCACTGGTAGGTAGCTTTCTCCTGGTCTTGGGGATTTCCCCAGTTCTCCCGTAATTCCTCAGAGTTCTGGCCAGTAGTCATGGTCTTCCGATTGCCTTTTCTTTTGCCCCAAATTTGATGTGAGCTTGTCTTTGTTTTTCGATACAAACTGAAAGATGCCCTTGGCTTTGTCTATCCACTGGAAGCAAGATGCCATCTCAGGATAGCTCAAGGTTTCGTGCAGGTATTCAAACAGGCGAAGCTTCTTCCTGCCTTTTCCTCCCTTTGCTTCGAGGACCATGAGTGGAGTCTGCTGGCTGTTTGGAACGTTCTGCAGCGAAGGGTGGACATTTCCTTCAAAATAGAGATCCACAGCACTGTGGATTACCGCTCTCCGGCTACAGACAGTGTCCTCGGGGGCAGCATGGTGTAGCAGCTAGAATTTCCTCTGATGTGAGAATAATGGTTGATGAAAGTCAGGTAACTTTTGTAATCTGGGGAATACTGGAACTCTCCACTTGAATGCTGCTTTAGCACCTCAAAAGCATTCTCAAAGACTTGACCCAGTCTGTCTTGTTCAGCACAGGCCTGCATACTTCATTAACAAATTGGCAATTCTTTCATGGTTTAGTATGTTTTCTAGCAGAATAAGCAGTCAATAAAAAATATTCACTGTCCATTGAAGTCCACTCTAAAATCCACATGTAACCAGCAAAAGTGTCCTTCTCTGCAGCCACAGTCTACATCTCCCTGGCCTGAGGTTCTCTTTAAATCGGTTGATGTTTAAGTAAAGTTATCATAGCCTTATCAAATCTTAAACTTAGAATAGATTTGGAATAAAACATCCTTATTAATACAGTTCTCTTTATTATTGCATATTTTAGTGATTGCAAATTGCTATTTTAAAATTGTGATTATAAGCATATTCAAATAAATATTTTTATGTATTAGACCCAAATACCAGTACTGATAAAGAGTAACAATCTTAAATTCTAAATATAAAATAAAATAATTTAAAGTTTTAGGCAAAAATAAAAGGGTAATAATATGCTAGTTTGAAATCATGGAACTGTTTGGGATTTTAAAAGAAAATTGAAAGTTGAACAAATGGATCCTAAAATAGCAAGTTATTAATCAGTACTTAGTTCATACACATGCATGAAAATGTTTAATAAAATTTAAGAAAAGCGTAATGATGCAAAGAAACTTCATCATGTCCACTAGAAATGGGATATCTGATTCTCAATGTAAAATATGTAATTATGCAAAATAAAGACACTGTGAATGATTGTATAAATTCATTCAGTGAGGAAACATAAGAAGATCATTGTGGCTTGAGTCTATAACCAGTTTTCAAATACAGTTTTGAAAACAAGTTGTTTTGTCTGCTTTTGTCATTGTTTCATTCTTAATGCATACACCGGTGCTCATGCAAGTAATATTTAATTAAAATCCCTTGTATACATGAAAACATTATATAGACAAAATTATGTACTGCTCGACAGTTGTAATCAAATATGGAATTGTCCATTATACATGCCCATTGTTTAACAAAAAATATATGTGGATATATAAAAGCATAAATGGTATATATAAACTGTAGACATAAAATTAAATTCTTTTTATTTTCAAAAATTTGAAGGAAAAGTAGGTGTATGACTTAATGATTAGCTTAGGCAGGGTAAAGAATATTCTCTATTTTGAAAAGTACAATTATTACAGAATATTGCTTAATAAAATCATTTTATGTGAAGCAAATAACTGCAGTATAATACAACTTTTAAATGAAGTATAAGTTACAGATTTTCTTTTATCATTGAATGATTTTAATGGAAAAGTAAAGCAACACCAGATATAATTTGAAGGTTTATTATTTGGTTATTGCTGTGTGAATTTTAAGTCTCATTTTTGTAACATTTCTAAAGTTACCCTCAGAGCTATTATTGTTGAAAACTTTGAATAACACATGAATAAAGAAAATAAATGAATAGCTTTTCTCCCAATTGTATCTATATTCAGCTTTGGTTTAAATACAATATATACCTCAGCCTTAATAAAAGTAGCTGTTTGGTTACTAGGTGTTTCATAAGTTGCATAAAAGATAGAATGATAGCTTACCATTCTGATTAATGACACTGTACACTTCATATTATCTTTTAATTCTTTAGGGCAGGAATAAAAGTCACTAAGGTGATATTTCTCACATTTATTTATCCATTCAAAATTTTCACTCAACAAATTATATTTATAAAAGACACATTCCATGTTCTACCTCACTTTACTCAAGTCAACAGTAGTAAATAGAAAAAAGGGTCTAATAGCATGGGAAAGACAAAAAAGAAGTTACATCTTACAGTTTTTATAAAGGAACTTTACGCACATGGATGTATTTTAAGCAAAATGTTATTGTTCCTTGAAAATTATGTGAATTTATATTCATTCATATGAAGGATGTTAGTTGTCTTTGTCAAAGTTTAACAAAGTAATTTATGAAAACAACTTGTAGAATACAATCATAGCAAAATTTTGTAGGTATTGAATAAAAGTAACTTTAAAATGTACAATTGATTTTTCGAAATAAAAATAAATACATAAAACTATGCATATACCAAGAAATTATTTTATCTCTGATAAAAAATATGAGAGTATGGCAGTATGATAGGATTTCATTTTTAACCCATTACATATCTGCAGTATAGAGTGAACTATTTTTTTTTGGATGCTCAGTGTATTTGGAGAAGTTTAAGGAAATGGTTGAACTGAAGTGAACATTTAACTTACTCTATATGAAAATTTGAGGGGATCACATTTTCTTAATTTATCTCTAAATCTAGGATTCTCCTGCTGTTTGTGCCATCTGTTGACCATTTCTTCTCTTTATCTAAGCTCTGTTTCCAGTGAATATTCAGAAGAAGGCAAAAATTAGCATTACACAAACTGTATATTGTCCCTAAAGAAATGCACTGAGATATTAGGTGTTCAATTATAATGCTGTTCTAACTGTCCCTAGTGGTTGCATATTACATGAAAAATAAGACAGAAGAATTGAAGTCCATAAAGTTAAAGCAGGTTGGTTTAAAATGTTGGCATAATACCAAAGAACTGTCTTAAATTTTGTGCTAGATTAAAAGCAATTTGGTGACAAGTTGGAGTCAAATATTAATAAAAGACAGTAAGAAGTGTGAAAAAAGTGTAAGTTTATAGAATCTTTTTTATGTTAAAGTGTCTTTATAAATGCTACCACTCTGATTATGGCTAAATCTTTTGTGGAAAGCTGCACAAACTATGTGTAAAATATTACCTAACTGAAGAAAAACTAGAGCAAATTAGAGAATTACTTCTCATTATAAAATTGTTATTTCTTATTGAGAATTTACTTCCAATGAGTTGAGAACAAAGGGAAAATGAGTGCACTATTAATCTATAGCAGTTCTAATTTACCGAGGTAGCTGCCTTGGGTTACTGCCAAATAGCAAGGACTGAAACCAGTGTCTTAAGACCTTTAAACTCACTATCAAATACCAAACAATTCTTCAAAATATCTCTGATTCATAAGAGAACCAACTGATTTGATTAGAAAACCACGGAGACTTCTATACTGCAAAATTTTGTGTAGACTTTTCTGTTGATCAGAGCATTTACAGTGATCTTTCTGATTTTTAGATGAAAGCTCCATGGAAATGGCTAATAATGAAGATTCAGTTAAATTTAAAATAATTTCTCACATATAGATTAATTTTGATTTGTGAATTGTATGAAATAATTCAGCAATAGATATTCAAAATGATGACAATTATATTTGTGTCAACTTTCAAATTTAGAAAGTACTACTATGAGTTAATGTAGTTTTCATGTTAGTTTCCCAAACAGCACTTTTAATTTAATTATTGCTTATTCCACTTGAGAGGACATTGCTTATTCCACTGAAAGCCATGCAGAGTGAAAAACTTGGTGAAGTCATATAGCTGGAAGGTGTTTAAAGCAGAATAAGAATTAGACATTCTGATTCATTAATTCATTTTCCAGGTTTATTGAGCAACAGATACACAGAAAACTATGTGTTAACTATTCAACTGTGAATGGAAAAATGACAGGAAAACAGACAATAAAAATAAGAGGAAGAGAGAAAGTAAAGAAAAGGAAGAAAAGCACAGAGGAAAATCCTGACCTGTTGTTGAAATCATTTAAAGTCCTTGATTAAAATAGTTCTCAACTCTGATTAAATTTGACTTCCATATACCTATCAGTTATTTTTTTTCAAACACTCCATCTTCTCTGGAGAACCAGTTTAATATATGGATTTCAGTTATAGAGCTGATGAAGGAATGAACATGTCATTTGTATTTATACCAATGAATGATATATTGAACATGGAAGAAATTTCATGTGAAAATTTCAATATTAAAGAAGGACTAGGAGTAAACGTTTACTATTAAAATGAAGAGACTGAGCTTTCCAAAGAATATGAATAATTTCCAGAAGCACAGGAATGAAAAAGACATTATAGTTACTAAGAAAGTAAGATGTCCAAGCAAAATAAAGCTATCAGTTGTAGTAGTAAAGAGTGCTGAGATGCAAAAAAGAATCATTTAGTTGCATGGATGTAATTAAAACATATAGGAAACACTGCTTGAATGAACTTCTGGGGAAGTGAATGGAATAGAACAAGCATGAGACAATACAGGAGAGACAGTGTCATTAAATTCTTCCCTCCTGATACCATTGTTCCACATTTCCTTGCTCTCACTAAACATGGATTCTGAATATATGAATCACTTTCTAGCATATTAGGATTGAAAAATTCAATATTGTTTAAGAAACAAAATTGTTGGAGAAAATATTTTATACTGCGTATTTACCATGTGATCCCATGAACTAACACTAATTCAAATATTTACGTTTTACATTGCTAAAATGCTACAGTTTCAGGGTCTTTTGACCCTGTTGGTGTCTTATATAACAGGTGACTACAGCCTTTTATGGATACCTTAACTTTTACAAACACATCATACACTTCAAAATTAGTTTCTTGATTATATTATCACTTGGAAATTTTGGTTACATTTCAGCATAGAATATAAATGATTCTGACATTCTCATTAATAGTCGATGGCACATGATTTAATATTGAATTAAAGTCAAACCCTAGGGTGGTCATGAAAAGGACACTATATAAATGTGAATTTAACCAGGATATGATAAAATAAATCTTAGTTTTAGTTCTTTTAGGTGAATATTACTTACTAGACTCTTAAAAGCATATTCAATTAAATAAGTTCTTAATAACTATGATGGAATAATGATCAACATCTCCCTGTCTAATGTTATTATACAAGTGTGGTCCATAAAGATTCAACACTATCTTGACTTTTTTGCAGATACTTTCTTCTATCTTCAGTACAACTGAGTGATGCTGACATATTTAAATTCTCATTTCTTCTAAAAGAGATTGACAGTCTCTATCCACATCATGAAATCTAACATTGTCAAATGGGAAATTTCAATTAGCTCTCTTTTTCTCTTTGCTTGTCTTCTATAAAAGACAGTGCATTTGTTTTCTTTATTATGGGGGAAAAAAATGCCTACAAATAAATGCTGATGCTTACCTTAGGAGAACCATGGTTTGTTGCTATATATTTATTGTGCTTGATTTTTAGAAAAGAGAACTTTAAAAGTAACAAATAATACCAGTTTGGGTTATCAAAATGGTAGGCTTAACTGTAGAAATGCAAAACTTGGTTTCTAAATAGGAATTACTCTGTTTGTATATCCTTTGGTTTTGATGAGTCTAAAAGGACTTGAGAATCAGGTCATTGTTATTCAAGGACTCTAATTCCTTTCTAGATCTCTCAATCAACAATTAGACTCTTCCAACAAATATTTTAAAAACTGCACATTTTATTTAAAAATTGATGTATATTATGAAAGAAACAATACCTATTACGTAACTTCTGGGACCCAGTATGAAAAGATAATTTGGGACTTCTTGTTGAAAATTCTGATAAATTTCAACATGGTGGGAGCAGAGTATTAAACCAAAATAAAAAATTCCTTAAGTGTGTGCATTGTGTAACTGAACAGTTTAATCATCTAGTCAGACTGATAATGAAACACCTGAATGGTCTTTAGAAAAATAAACTAGAACCTAAATGTTCATTTCATTTATTTTTTGGATTTTATAAGTAACTTGGCTATATTTTTTATTAATAAATTATTTATACATACATATATTTCACATCATTGTAATCCCTATGGGTCACCTACCACCTCCCCCTCTGGCCACTCCAGCTGGCACCCCCTCCCCCCAGTTGTGTACTTTTGTTTGGTTGTCCATATATTAGTAAAACCATTTGATTTTTTTCTTTTTCCTTCTGACTTGTTTCTGCCAATATTATCCATAATACCATAAAATCACCAAAATTGTCATTTTTAATTGATGTGTGATATTCCATTGTGTATATATACCACTTCTTTTTTATCCAGTCATCTGTCTTGGGGCACTTGGGTTTTTCCATATCCTTGCAATTATAAATAATGCTGCAGTAAACATCCGAGCACAGGTGTCCCTTTGTACCCACATTGAGGTCTCCTTTGGGTAGATTCCCAGAAAAGCTATTGCTGGGTCAAATGCTAGGTCCATTTTCCTTAGTTTGAGGATCCTCTACACAGCTTTCCATAGTGGCTGAAACAGTTTACATTCCCATCAGCAGTGTTAAAGTGTTCCTTTCTCTCCACATCCACACTAGCACTTGTTGCATGTTTTGTGGATGTGGGCAGTTCTAACTAGTGTAAGGTGGTAATTCAATGTTTTTTTAATTAATTTCTTTTTATTTTAAATAATTAATTTATCTATAAATTTCACACTGTGATCTTTGGGGTTCACTTTTTTTTTGGCATGTCTTGGTCCAGTTTTCCTAGCACCATTTATTGAAGAGGCTGTCCTTGTTCTATTGTAAGTTTTTCACTCCTTTGTCAAACATTAGTTAACTATACATGTGTGACTTTATACCAGGGGATTCAGTTCTGTTCCATTGGTCTGATTGTTTTTTGTACCAGTACCAGGTTGTTTTAATTACTATGGCTTTTTAGTATAGTTTGAAGTCAGGAATAATAATACCTTCATTTTTTCTTTTTCTGCCCAAGAGGCTTTTTGATATTTGAGGTTTTTTGTTATTCCATATGAACTTTTGTTCTATCTCTTTGAAGAATTTCATTGGGATTTTTAGGGATTGTATTAAAAGTTGTTTTTAAAGGAAATCTGAGTTCCATATTTATCTTTTAGGACCTATAGTCATAGCCAAAATAAGTCAACAATTCTTATCCTTGTTATCCTTTTCTGGATTTAAGTTTTTATATAATTTCTATGTAAATAACATAATTTTCCCCCAATAAATTCTGTTTCACATGTAAATCAAATGATCTATGAGTCTTTGTTAGTGAAACTCTGACTATTTTCAGAGAGTATTTAGCATCTCCTTTTGAAATAAAACTCCCCTTGGGTAGTTTATGGTCCTTAGTTTTAAAAACAAAGCTCCCCCCCCCCCCACGCAGTTATAAACAGACAAGCTTTCACTTCTCTTAGGCATTTAAGCTTAGATTTTCCCAAACTATCTTTCACGAATATTTCATCCAAATCCATTGCCCAAATCAGGTAGATGCTGAAAATTTAACACTCCAGGCTAAAATCAAGTTTGAGCATAAAAATGAAGTGTTAAATGAAGTTTAAAATTGAAGCAGTCTGTTTTAGAGCTTGGGTTTGTCTCAGGCTTTGTATATTATCTGGAGAGTTCAGCTTCTGGGTACTTCTCAGGTTAACAGGAAATGCAGAGTCCTGTGTGATATATTTTAAAATGAACAAGAATATGAAAGTTAGAAACCTTAAAGACTTCTTAGGTCTTTGATCCAATGGTACTTTATTGTGTTTTGTTAATTTTTAATGAACATTAATTTAAAATTTACTAATATGTCTTAAATAATGAATATTTTAATTAGAAAAATAATTATAATGAATATTCAGTTCCTTATTTATTTAAGGAAATCCTACTATTATATGGGTGGAAATTGAAAAGCATTAAGTAATCGTGAAAGGTAATAAAAGAGTGAAGGTAGGGTAATTATCAAACAGCAGCAAAGCCATATTATTTAACTATAAATGTATACACAGTAAAATATGTGTAACAAACTTCACTATACTAACAGGTCCCCAGTGGTTGTAAGACAAAATGATGTTTTGAGGGTCGAGGCATACCAGCCTAGCCTACTGCCTGTGGAAAATGCCCTTGCCACAGCACCAACAAAGTTGGTTTCTGCCATGGTTCCCTGGAGTTTATAAATCCACTAGCATCCCCTGACTTGAATGAAGGGCAGTCAGAAAGTTTTTTATATCTGTCTCCATTTCATGTCTGAACCAATCAGGTGTGAACTAAGTGGACCAATCCCATTCAATCTCATTTCACTAATTATTCAAATATAAAAGTAGAAAATGATCTGATTGGAACTAATTAGTTCAAACACTTAAAATTGTTTTTCTAGCCCACAATCTTTTATTTGATAATTAAACTCTGTTGAAAAACCCTACTAAATAAGCTGAGTGGTCTTGCAATTATGGGTGTGGGTGAGAGACTGACTTCTGTTTTGTTCACTATCCTTTGATACTATTTGAACACTGAGCACTATTTTAAGTGTTTTATACTGCTTCAAATACACACATGTTGTATGTGTGTATGCTTTTATTTATTATTTACTTATTTATTTATTTTCAGTAATAGATGCGTCACTAGCAAGATATGTGTCACTAGCAATAAATGAAATTATCCTTCACTCTAGTGAAAAGATATGACTGGAACTATATTCTCTTTCATTCTATCAAAACTCCACACATAGCCATCTATGTGTGTTATAAAAATCTCAGTAGCACATCAACTGAACTACTCATGTTCATTGTATACAATTACATAGTTTGCAGTGTATCCTTTATTGCCATTTTAAACAAGTACCACAAAGCCATTTTTTCAAAATGTTGAGTAAATACTCAAAAAATCATATTCAGAGCAAAGTAAAAATGCAACTGTCCTCAAGACTGTAATAATAAATGACGGTAGTAAACAAACCTAAGATGTTGGAAAAGAACATCAGATGATACATATTTTAAGAAGATGTTTTCTCAATTTAATAAATTGTAATTCATTCTCTAAGGAACATTTTATGAAGTGGAGACTAATCATTTAGCAGGCTTTGAGACCACGATAGCCTTCCTAATTACTTTGTTAATGGTAGCTGCATAAGGGAGATGATACTTATAGGCACAAGTAAAGTCAGGAGATAATTACACTGGCTCTTGAGTAGAATGGGGAAAAAATAATCTCAAAACTACCTGGTGACAAGCTCCATGTTGCAGCACATCTTGGAAAAACAATAACAACAAATAAAAACAACAACAAAAACAGTATAATTAGCTGTTTTAATTTTTTTGACAATCTATCCTGTTCTAGTTTTCTATGCTAACAACAAAAATGATCAAATTATCACAGCAATGCAGTTCTTGTTTTACTTATTGAAATCCTTCTGTGAGATATTTCAGAATAAATAGATATCCAAGAAGAAAGAAATATATCTAGGCATTTACTAGAATACAGATGTACTTACTATGTAAAAGGTCTATTTTTTTCAATTTGAAAAGCTTCTCTTTTTCAATAAATAACATATTGTATGGCTATTTTTGGAAGGATTCTAATGCAGCTAATAATATTTAAAACTAAGAAATCACAAGCAACTTTAATAAAGATTGGCTAGGCTACAAAGAAACTTATCTGAGGTTTTGTCATTTTCTTGCTCATTGACAAAAACCTGACATCAAGACAAGGTCAGTCAAATGAAAATATCAATTATTGAATATCAGAGAAAGGGCAATTTAGGAGAAAAGACACTTTGAATATACCTCTTTGGACATATGTGACCATGATATGCAACTACTAAAACACCAATATTTCACCATAATCTATAGGATTCAATTTGTTCTGTATTCCCTACTTGTACCCTCTTTTTCTCATAATCATAGTTCTGAAGTAAAAATCAATTTTTTTTCAATTTAGCTTTATTTACTTATTTACCTTGATTTTTTATAGTCTGCATATGAGTGAAATGATCCACTATTTGTTTTTCTCATTCAAACTCATTTCATTTAGTTTAATCTTATCAATTATATCTATGTAGCCACACATGACAAAAATTTCTTTTGACAGCTTAGTAAAGAATTTATCTTCTGACAACTAAATAATTACTAATTACTTAGTAATACTAGTAATTACTAGTAAATAATTTATCTTTTGACAGCTTAGTAATAATAGCCTATACAATACATATATATGTGTATATATATATGTGATACATATATATATATATATATATATATATATATATCACTTTTTCCCCACTCATCTTTGTAGAACAGTTAGGTTGTTTTTATAACATATCTATTCTGAATAGTGCTGCAGTAAATACAGGAATACATCTGTCCTTTCAAATTACTGTTTTTCTATTGTTCTGATAGATACAGTGGAATTATTGAATCATGTAGCAGATGTAGTTTTCATGTCATGAGAATCCTCTACACTGTTCTTCATAGGAATGGACTATTCTAGATTACGAGAAAACAGTATATACCCGCACTGATAATTTCTCTGGTGTAAGGTGGCATCTTTTGTGGTTTTGATTTACATTTATCTGAGATAAGTGATGAGCATTTTTTCATATGACTTTTGTTTATTTGTATATCTTCTTTGGGTAAGTATTTATTTCTGCCTCTAATTTTTTGATTGTTATGTTTTCTCTTTGTTATGTTGTATGTGTTCTTAGATCTTGTCTGTTAACCCTCTGTCAGATGTATGATATATAAATATTTATTTCTATCTGGTAGGGTGTCTTTTCCTTTTATGATACTATCTCTTAATGTACAGAAAGTTTTTAATTGATATAGTCTCATTTACACTTCATCTTACTTAATGTTCTGAAAGACATATCTTTTCTAAATGGATCTATGAATTAGCATAAAATGAAGGAATCTGTAGTTCCTCCAAATAAAACACTGAGGTAAGAAGACTTTTGGTCTATTTCTTATTGAAACTCACACATTTTCTGACTTTGAATCTATTATTGAGAACCAGACAGTCACTGGAAGAAATAAACATGGACTTTTTAGCATGAGTGGCTTAGAGAGCATGTAAATAAAATGGAAGAACTAAAGAATTACAGATTTATTTATAAGAGCAAAAAAAATTCCATGCCTATATATATATATATATATATATATATATATATATATATATATATATATATATAGACATATATTTTTATATATATATATTTATATTTTTATTATATTTATATATATATATTTATATATATATATATATATATATATATATAGAGAGAGAGAGAGAGAGAGAGAGAGAGAAAGAAAGAAATGGTGGGACTGGGTATGGGGGCGCATACCTGTAAGTGGCAGCCTAAGAAGCCCGCAGGTTCACATTTCAAGTCCTGCAGGGGGCACATAGCGAGATCTAGTTCAAAAAAATATAGCTGGGCTTGGTAGTGTTTGCCTGTAATCCTAGCTACCTGGGAAGCTGAGGCTGGGGTTGCTTGAGTCTGTGGTACCCCAGTCAATGTGAGCCTCAGTTTCACAGACAAAAATAGAGAGACCTAGTTTAAAAAAGAAAAAGAAATAAGAAATGGTATTGACAATGGGACGCGGGAAGGAAAATATGTATACCCTGAAAGTTCTTAATCAAAAAGCAACTTTCAAGCAGATTCATAGTCATAATATTCATATGATCTGAAAAAATTCTAATTATGAATACAATTTCACATTTATCAAATAATGATATATTTACTTATCTGATAGAAAACAATTAAAATTCAACTTTAACCCAAGATAAAAAATATTCTTACTTAAAATTCTACTGAAAGTGCGTAGTATATATCCATACCTACAAAATTAACAAGAAATTAAAGCATGATGAATGAAATAATATATGTAATGAAAAAGACCCACAGGTTTAATGTATCAGAAAATTTTAAATATAAATTAGTCTCCAATACAATAAATATTTTGAACTAATACTCTATTAAATGCTAAAATATTTAAAAATGTCCTATATAATATAGAATAAAGCAATATTCTTACTATCACAATTCTTATTTCAAACTATGATTGGGAATCTTTAGCTTGTAGAAAACAATGTAAATGTTATTATCAGAAACTACAGCTTTATTATTTTCATGTTGTACAAAAAGTATTTCAAACATCCACAGACAAATTTTTATAATTCATGTGAATGACTTTAGGTTTCAAAGTGCAAAATATATTCATAAAAATATTTTTGCAGCCGAATATAGAAATTTATAATTAAGTATAACAAAGACAGTATATCAAAGTGCTGTCATATACTGAGGGATTAAATATATTTGTGAAATAGTATAAATTTAATAAATTATATTATTTTAGAGCTTATTTTTTGTAATTTGGGCTTGAAACTGAAAATTAAATGTCATATAACTATTAGTAACTCTCAAATTATTGAAATATTATGTGGAATCAGAGTTTATAATATTCCAGGTTTTGACAGGCTGATTCTAAAATGTTTAGAGAAATTCAAAGAATAAGTAGAAGTCACTTCTGAAAAAGAACAAAGTAGAGAAAGATACCCTACTATATATTAAAACTTGTTATGAAGATATAGTGATTATATCTGAGTGGAAGTAAAATTTTTAATGAACAATATGAAATTAACTGAAATAATCAAACTTCAAAATAATGAATATAAGCATAAATCAAAGAGGAAGAATTGTGTTGATGCATTTTAAAATCATTTTTGTATGAATTGGGGATATTAATGAAAAAAGACAATAATATAGCATACTTGGAAGGAATTAGAGCAGAATAAATGTAGGTATTTATAATAGATGTTGGGAAAGATTTCTGAAATCCAGTGAAGAGAGCACAAATCATATAACAATACATAACTGATAAATTCAATGGCATTTAGTTTTAAGAATTTCTAATTTTCCTGAAAGTAAAATCTTAATTAAAAGCAAAATCTTAATTAAAACAGGGAAATAACTCTATGATGTATAACTAATGAAATTAACACCCAACATATATAGATAGTTTATGAATTATCAATTTAAATAAATGATAATCAAATAGAAAAACAAGGCAAAAATATACATCCTTAGGTTCTTCTTAGAAGGAACTAAATCTTTGAAAATGAAGGTTGACTCTATAAACTCATTGTTAGTTGTGTATTAGATTCTAACATGATCTTTATTTGAGAATATTACAGTTATAGCTAGATAAAAACCTGTACCGCTATCATTTTCTTTTAATGTCTATTCTATGTTAAAACTGCACAAGAAGTAAACAAATCCATTTTCACCACTATGTTCAAGAAATGTAGAAGTATACAAAGTATATGGCAGAAACCCTCTTCACCACCTTACTCATAGACATTAACTTCCTTAGATATAATCATGATTAGCAATTTGATATATTTTAGTCTGAATAGTTTCCTGTCCAATTTTTACTTATTGGAGTAGCAGTTTACTTAGAATCATTTTTGTGATTATAGATTTTTTTTAAATTAGCAATAATTGAACAAATGGTGATGTTCCAAGTATCGATTAGAAGGTGAATCTATTTTAAATAACTATAATCTCTGAAACATATAAAGTATTGTAAACCAATTATTACTTTAATAAAAAGTAAATTAAAATAAATATCAATATAACAAGAAATAAAAGCAAATGAAACATTACAAAATAGAACAATTTAAACTTGGAGTTCTTCTTACATAGAAAGTAGCTTGATTTGTTTTGGTATCTATATATATAATATAAATATGCCAACTCAGTTGTGGTGAATATCCTTGGTTAGTGAGATTATGATATTTTTACCAACATGTATTTTGAAATTTTTAATCAGAGTAATACCAATAATTAGATCATTTAATTTTATTTTTTATTGAAGTAACATTGGTTTATAACATTATATAGGTTTCAAAAGTATATCATTATAAATCAACATCTGCATATATATCATATATGTCATTGCATTCTTCACTGTAAAATCAGCACCTTTTGCATTCTCTGTTGTTATACCAGTACCATGTTGTTCTTATTGCTATGGCTTTGTAGTAAAATTTGAAGTCTGGAATATTTAAGCCTCCATTCTCTCCTTTTCTGGCCAGGAGGCTTTTTGATATCTGAGGTCTTTTGTTATTCCAAATGAATTTCAGTAATTTTTGTTCTATCTCTTTAAAGAATGTCATTGGAATTTTTATAGGGATTGCATTGAATTTGTAGATTGCTTTTGGAAGGGTGGCCATTTTGATGATGTTAATTCTTGAGATACCACCTTATACCGGTATAAATGGCCCACATTAAAAAAAATGGGTAACACAAGTGTTGGTGTGGATGCAGAGAGAAAGGTACACGCTTACACTCCTGGTGGAAATGTAAATGGGTCCAGCCACTATGGAAATCAGTGTGGAGGGCACTCAGACTAATGAAAATGGAACTACCATTTGACCCAGAAATTGCTCTTCTAGGAATCTACCCAAAGGAGAACTCAATATGGATACAAAGGGACACTTGTGTTCCGATGTTTACTGCAGCACTATTTATAATTTCAAGGACATGGAAATAACCCAGATGTCCCAAAACAGATGAATGGATGTATACACACACACACACACACACACACACACACACACACACACACACTGGAATATTACTCATCAATTAAAAATGACAAATGTGATGATTTTATGATAACATGGATGTACCTAGAAAAATCATATTAGCAGAAACAAGTCAGAAAGAAAAGACAGAAACCAAATTGTTTTCACTAATATATGGAACATAGAAACAAACAAAAGTTCAGGAGAAAAATACATAAGTGGTAGGTCGACCAGCTGGAAGGGCCAGAGAGGAGAGGTGTTGGGTGATCCCCTGGGGATTACAATGATGTGAATTATATGTATATATGGATAAATTACTTTAAACAAACAAACAAAAAAAAATCAGCCCCTTTCCTCAACATACTCATTCTGTTTCCCTCTTCTCTTCTAGTTAATCACTAACTACATTTTGTACTATATATGAAATATTAATTTTGTTTTAAAAATAAAAAAATAATGACTGTAGTATTCTATGCTGTTAGTTTATTTAATGTTATGGATTTATTATAGTGCATTTTTATTAATTAAAATAATTAAACATAAAAAACAGATTTTAAAAATACAAAAAAATAATTATTTACTGATAATAAAAATGCTGCAGTAAATACTGTTGTACATCAATATTGTTGCCAAAAAGTGAAAGTACTTACCATATTTTTATCTCAATAGCTAATGCCAAATTCTGTTAACAAAAAAAAAAAGGATTTACTTTTTTAAACATTTCCATGTGTTTATGTATGCAAGGATATTATAGTTCCACCTCTACACTCTAGCATCTGAGAGTACTTTTATCCAAGTTCCTCACCAGCACATATAATACAATATAGACAGTATACTGATATGAAAATTCATGATTAAAAAGATAAATGTATTTACATGATATTTTATTTTACTTATTTTGTATGCTATTATAGAGAATAAGTCATAAATCTTGATATGACTAATATACACCTCTCTAAATACGAGAACTAATTAAACACTTAATTCAGTTATTACACAAATAAGTATAATACAATTAACTGACATTGTTTATTAAGGTAAATACTTACATAGCAGCTCCATTGATAATGGTGATCTTTCATTCAGTGTCCTTTCATTATAAAATTGATGGGAAAAAAACATTCCTGAACCATGTTGAATGAAACAGCATTATTCAAGGATCTGATTTAGTTAGATGTCATTTGACTTGCAGTTGCAGTTTCTGAGCAAATTATTGATTGCACTAAGTGAAGACGGTTCTTATGTACAAAACAAAATAAAATCTAAAGTCACAAAATGTGTATTGTGGGCTTTGGTTGTCAATAATAAAGTAGTCTTCTGCTATGATAGCTATTTTGACTGAAAGATGATATTTTAAATAAATTTATGTTAAATAAACCTTTAATTTAAGATCCATTTTTCTCATACCTTACTACGTTTATCAGTTCAGTAACTTATCCAATAATTGGATGTCAGACATTGATTTGAGAATATTATCTAATGCCATTTGATTTTGATTTTACCTAGTCAATAAGGTGTCAGTTGCCCTAATTATCATACAAAATAATATTTCTAAGTTCATATGATCCAGTCCATATTAGTAAAATCTGATTCATATCAATTGCATTATATGCATAGTAACTATGAACTTGGTAAGTTCTTACTGGGACATATGTTGAATTACTTGTGCTGCTTTGGGCAGCTTAATTAAAGCCTGAGGAATTTTGATTATTTGCATGGAAAGAAAGGTATTCTATTTCACTTTTTTCTTGTTTTTTTTGTCAACTAAAGAATGCATCTTTAGTGATAATACTTGTGGCTCATCAAGTTACCTGAAAGGCATTCCTGTTTAATAGGAGAGAAGCTAACAAACCCAAAGAATTTATCATGAATAGGTTCATTGGATAAGGTACAGTTCACAGATCAGTTGCAAATATGACTTCAGCTCAAAATTCCTGCAGAGATCAAAGCAGAGGCATTTGTCTTTCTATATTACACATTACATTTTGAGACTTGATCCCCAGTACTTAAAAAAGATCTTGCTTATCTGTCCCTCCTGTAACATTTAAAAAGCCCTACAGGTAGAAAGGACCTCAGTTAACTTGTTAAATGCAAATATGGCATATGTCATTTGTATTTAAATGACTTTAACATCCTGCAATATTACCTAGAGGTTTTCCTTCCAAATGAGTATAAAGAATATTTTAATGAAATCAGTTACAAGTAAAACTGATCTTTTTTAAGCGAACATATAAATTGACTTTATGCATTAAACTCCGTGGATATAATGATTTTAAAAAGGGAAAAATGAAATTTTGTTTCTGACCAATTTATTAATGTATTAAAGTTGTTTTATTTTAATTAAAAAATTATGTTCAATTTTACTCTTCTTCAAATGTGGAATTAATTTATATTTTTCAATAAGCAATCTCTTCTTTGTTTACCAATACTCCATCTCTTCTTTCTTATTCTTTAATGTTTTAATTTATATTTTTGCATTTTACATATATATATATTTACATCTTTTTATACCCCAAAGTTCTCCCACCACCAAATCACACATGAACTGTCATCATGATCTCTGTGTTCATCCCTCTTTTGATTTTACTCTCACTCTTCCTCCTTTGCTCTTTGCTATATATAGATCTGTTGTCAGTTTGTTAGTTTTAACTTTTCTTGACCTTTTGTTTATTTTCCCTATATTCCACATATAAAAAAAGACCATTTGGTATTTCTCTCTTTTTTTTTAAAAACTGGCTTATTTCCACTAACATGATTCCTTCTAGCTTCATCCATGTTGCCGCAAATGACGAGTTCGTCTTTTATGAATTATGAATAATATTCCATTGTGTAAAATATACCATGACTTTCCAATCCATTTGTCTGTTGGCAGATTTGGGTATCCATATTCTGGCTACTGTGAATAGTGCTGCAGCTGTGGCTGGTTTACCACTTTCTTTATTGGTTGTGCATACTTAAAATGAAAATAATCAGATTGAGCCAATTTATCTCCATGGAAGCAAGGACTTCCCTAATAATCAGTACTATAATACCTCCCAAGTTCTCTTCAAGTATGGTGACAAAAAACAAGTATTCCTCCTACTGATAAGCCTGGTCACTGTTCCATTTACACAGTGAATCTATGGAACCTCATTCCAGTACATTCTGGCAAGATTTCTTAGCTCTCCTGTTCCATTGGTTACTTTCATTGACTGAAAAACAGGTTGTACTAGTAACCATCTTTAAAAGTTTTATTAGCCTACCTTTTAACTATGATACTTATTTAATCAGAGTCAATGTACTTATTTAATCAGAGTCAATGAAAATTATCATGTAGATAGCGTATGGCTCTCCTGCTTTTGAGTCTCTAGCACTTTTCAACTCCAGTAGCTTTCTCCATCTCCCTAAACCATTCTTTCTTTTATAAGCAATTGTCTGTAAAGTAGCAAATGTGAACTTTGAAAAACAATATTAAAGCAAAAGAAAGCATTTATATTATTACCAGATATATGAGGTTAAATGATGGTGACTATTTTACATCTGAATTAGATTCCCAATGAAATTATGATTCCTTACAATTTAGACTCTACTATCCATGGTGATGTCATTTCATAGTACTTTCAACTGTATTTATTATATACCGAATCTGCTGAAAAATTTATGTTTTCCTGTGTAATGTCTTTTTGCTGTCTGTTTTTGCAGGTAGGATAATCCTTCTCATGCTACCAATTTCTGTCCAAATGTTATTTCCTTGAAAAAAGTCCATTGCTCTATAATCAAAAACACCACTCCAACTAATAATATATCATTCTCTTATTTTTACATCAAGCTGTATTTTTTTGTATAGTTATTGATTATCTCTCCTAGAAAGTAAAACCAACGAGAGCAATCTTGGTCTTCCTTTCTTATAATTATTTAGGACACATAGTAGATAGTCTATAAATGTATGTTACATAAATTTACTGATGACTTTCTCCATTTATTTTCAGATATGTTCAGTTTTCCCAATCATTAAAATTAATTGTGTATACCATTAGTACCCATTCTCATGTTTTATGTCATGTTCTTAGTTATGTTTTTTCATGCTGGTTAATTTTTCTTACACACACATACACACACACTCCAAATATATGTATTTATAAGGAGAAAAATGTGTAGGAGATGGAAAGTATGTACAATTTTGCAGACACAAATTTATAAGGTGACTAATTTTTATCTCCAAGTCTTAGGTCCTAAATTTTCCAGTTCTACTCTTAATGTCTAAGTAATTTTAAAAGCTATTGATTTAAAAATAATAATACTTTCACATGGTGTCATGGCATCACATACTCCTCAGCTCTTCTGTTATTATATATCTGAAATTTTTGCCTATTTAAATTTTTAAAATTCTGTCCTTTTCTTACATGAAAATCAAATTGATTATGCTTAATTTAAATTGTCTGTCTCTCACCTTTTTACTTTCATAGATATCATAGCTGTTTGTAAAGCCTTTATATACATATCTCTAACATCATCTCCAATCCATTGACCCCTCGTTTTTCTTGCCCTGTATACATCCCACTCATGAAATATTCAAAATTCGAGTATTGAGAATCATAACAGAATCTACATTTTCTATTTTTTATTTGCTGTCAAGTCCTGTCAGTAGAATCTTTAAATTAAGACATAACTGTCTTCATTAGAAGTCATCTGGTTATTCAAGAACTGATCTGTCAGTAATCTTTTCTTAAAGCTTATTTAGAAACAAATCTAGTTTTCCTAAAACACTGCAGTCATCATGTTCACATTCTTCCTGATAACCTATAGAAGATTCTGAGTGAAAGTAAAAATAAGTATAAAAATAAAAATTTGGGATCTCCAAATATTTTTGCAGGTTTTCCCTATGTAGGTTTTCTCATCTGCCACATAAAGAGGAAAACATACTCCAGTGTGAAAACACCATCAGTGGAAAGGAATTTTGATACAGTAAGTGTGCAATAAAGAAAGAGGAAGGAAAGCAAAGATTAGAGTTTCTAAATCTAACACCTGAGCTCCCAATCCCCTTATTGGATATATCTAAGCAGTTGGTTTGGCCCAAAGCAGGAACATAGAGACCTGAAAACCTGCCATAAGTCTAAGAAACCTTCTGATGGGAACCCATAGAAAAGAGGTAGAAGGGACCTAGCATGTCTTGGATGAAAAGAGAAAAATCTGAATCAAGATAAATGCTGCCATTGTTAACTTTGCCACCGGTCCCTCACCCACATCTGTTTCAAGTGTCTCCTTTTATATCCCTGAACCCTTGGTACCAGTTCAAGGCCCAGAAACAAATACAGTTTCTTCACATGTCTCTCTACTCCAGGTGTCACCTCCAGGTTTCCTTCCTTCTTCCAGTGTCCTCTCCAGCTTCTCCTTTCCCCTGCTCTGCTCCTTCCTTCCTTGGGTCACTTAGGGAACCTGGAATCTACCCTTTCCTTTGGGAACACCCTCTTATATAACCTCAATTTACCTCAAAATCTGGACTTATTTTACTTCTCCAAACATAGCTGGTGAAATTTTGCAAGAAAGTGCAAGTAGCATAGTGAATTGGGATGTTTCAAACTATAGAGTCAAATTATTCTAGTCAAATTATCATGTGGAATGGGTTAAACTATTTCTAAACCAACTTGAGTTTAAAATTGTAATTATTCAGTTTTCTTGATATAGCAAGTTTAAAAATCTAGAAATTTTACTGTAGTTTATTCTTACCAATATTTCAAGTCCTACAAACTTCACAATTATTGATGTTATCATATTTTAATACATAACAATTTATTATTGCTTTATTTGTTTACATGTAGATTAAGTTTATCTAAAGGATTGCAGACCTCTTAAGAAAAAGAATCTTATATTGTATATTTCTTCCATATCCAGAGGTGACCCAGAAGAGCAGAGGACTATAAAAGAGGACTATAAACCTATTTAAGTCTATTACTCATCATTCCATTGAAAAAACAGCTTGATAATAAAGGCAGCACCTGGCCTTTATGACAAATGTTTCCATATTGAGATGTGGACCAAGGCTTACAGATGCTACTGTAATTGAAGCCCTGAACTTTCTGAACTCAAAGTCTCTAGAAAATAACATCCTCCAAAACCCTCATTTAAAAGAGATTCAACTTATGATGAAAGAATGAATTTCCTCATATAAAACTGCATGAAACTTTTGGGAAAAAAAAACTAGCTTAAAATACACCATCTTATCATTTCTTGGTTTGGAAATTAATCATAATAAAAAATATATCATAACTATTGTAAATTAAAAATAGTAGTAAATGCATGTTCATGAATGCTGCCATTAACAAATATGTTGCTTCCAAAGGGAACCCATTACATAAAATAGATGCTTACATCTTAAACGTTTTAAAAGATGAAAGCAGATAGAAGAAATTCAGTGACTAATTAGCATTTTGTATAATTCTCTGTACAAATTACTAATTTTATCTCAAATTTAATATTCCTAGCTAATCATTGAAAAAGCATATTTTCATGGTTCATTGCATCATGATTTACAATTTCCTTGATTTCAAATGTGTAATATACTGTTTGAGCCATTATGTACTTAACTTACTGAACCAAATAGTAAAGTGGTTTAATTTTTTTGTACATTTTACAAATGAAACTACAAACTTTATTGATCAATCAGCAGTCTTTAGTGATTGAGCTTTATGTGCATTTCTGAATGGGCCATCTATTTTTATAATAGCTCTATTTGTTTCTGAAATGTAGCTGCAAGTTTTTCTGGACAAAAGAAATATCTTATTGTGATTCCCTCTAAATGAGATCATACCCAGAATCTTTTGTTTTAAGCATTAAAGATTAAACTATATGCCAGAAATTCCTATTTTCTAAATTTGCTATATTTTTAAAATTATTATTGAATTAGAAAAAATATATATCTAAATACCATGATTTAATACCATGATTTAAGCATTTCCATCCGGCTTATCAATTATGTATATAATTGTTTTATAAATATTCAAACAATATTCTTGTAATTTCTCACATTATACTCAGGTTAAATTGAACATGGAAATATCATATGAAGTATTATCACTATGTCAGTGTTGTTTGTAGCATCTCAGTAAAACACCAAATTGAATTTGTACAACATTTGTACTGCAATTGCTACTAGACAATGTGATGAGTAGACATTTTGCATTTTTTTCTTTTAAAAAACTAATATATTTATTTGTTGGACTTCAGCACAGTATAATTAGATCAAGAATATGATTTATAGAACTCTGTTCTCTTTAATGATGTATTAGCTGCTTCTATTTTATCCTACTTTTTACTTCATAGTATAATGAAATCACTATCCAGACCAAGAACTAGAGAATTACCTAAAAATTATA
The DNA here is from genome assembly GCA_004024945.1 of Uropsilus gracilis. Lineage (NCBI taxonomy): Eukaryota > Metazoa > Chordata > Mammalia > Eulipotyphla > Talpidae > Uropsilus > Uropsilus gracilis. Next base: position 74,542 of record PVHY01003365.1, read on the forward strand.
TGTCCCTATGTATTTTTTATAGTATCATTTTTGTATCATCATCAAAGGTAATTATTAGCATTGATTTTGAAACAAAAATTACAAACATATGCTATTTATTTTTTGCCTCCGCCAATCCTGCTGTGCCCACATGACATTGTACTTCTATCTTACATTATATAGAACTATAACTTTTCTGAAATGTTCTCATTCTATATCTTTATATCTTCAAATATCTTGAATTTGCTATCAATTCTCTTTATCATCAGTGTAATTTTAATTATCTAATTTGAAATGTAATCAAATAGTACAATTGGAATTTGAATAGGGTTGCATTAAATACAGATGGTTTGGGAAATAATTGACATTTTTATAATATAAAATGTCCAATCTTGTTCATTTATAATCCTGCATATTAAATTTAGGTGTTTTGTATTTATTTTGTATTTCCATTCTAATACATAGTAAATTTTTAAAAAATAATAAGTGAAAGTCCATGCACGCTATCAGTAACAAATATGTTGCTTTCAAAGGGATCCCATATAAAAATAGATGCTTACATTTTAAAAGTTTAAAAGATGAAGGCAGACAGAAGAAATTCCAACTAACATTTTGTGAAATTCTCTATACAAATTTCTTTTATCTCAAATTTAATATTCCTTGCTAAATCACTAAAAAAACATATTTTCATGGTTGGTTGCATCGTAATGTACAATTTTCTTGATAGCAAATGTATAAAATACTGTTTGAGCCATTATGTACTTAACTCACTGAACCAAATAGTGAAATGGTTTAATTTTTTTGTGCATTTTACATTTTAGCCTTTATTTTATGCCATGACCCAAAATATATTACAAATGGATTAAATAGATAAATACAAAACAATTTTCAGAAGAAAACATTAGCAGATGTGCCCATAGAAATTTGTTATCTGCTTTGATTGAAAAGTGCTTTTGACAAATAGAAAAGAATCTCCACAAATTCCTTTATATTATCCTTCATGGAGCATTATGGAAAGGTATTATAATCAGGTCAGGCATTGGACTCAAAGGTCTTTATCATTTTGCCATCCCTCCTGAAATTTATACAGATATAGGAAAATTGTTTTTGTGCTCCCATATTTATGGAATAATTACCAAAGACTTCCTTTTCTTTGAGCACTTAGAAATATTACAAATTGAATGTGTCCTCAGAGAACACATCGGTTGAAATTCTAATCTCCATGTTATGCTATTAAGGGTAGAACCTTTAAGTGATTTAGGCTGTAGAGTAGAGCCTTTTAAAAGGTTAATACCTTTTGTATGGGGTTAGTAGTTTAAGAGATTATCTCATTCTCTGTTCTCTCCCATGTGGGTATAAGGAAAAGATGACCTTTTTCAGACTAAATATGGGATTTACTAAAAACTCTAATCTCAGATTTTATGTATTGCCAAACTGTAAGAATTGAATATTTGTTTTCTAAGTTATTAATCCTTGGTCATTTCTTGTAACAGGCCCAAGTGAATAGAATACCTTAAACTCTGAATTTCAATCTGAATGTAGAGAATCAGGATACCTATGGTTTCCAGTGTAAATTAATATTGGAAATATGCATATAATCCAATTTGATTTGAATAGTTCAACTGTTGTTAAGAATATAGTAACAAAGTAATGCAAGCAGTTTTCAGGGTTTTTTTTTTTAACTTTATATGAGCAATTGTATAATTTATTTTTTTTATTTTCTATAACTTCCAACTTTATATTGGTAATTATTAAATTATTTTGACAATCAAGTTGAAAAACATTGCAACATACATTTCTAGGTAGAAAAGTAAAGAATGTATCTTTAAATTCCTGTTATCTTTTAGAGAACAGAACTAAAGCAATAATAAAGTCTACTTTTAAGTTTTACACATCATGTTATCCTCTTGTGATTGATTTTTGACATTCTGCTTTGTGGTTTAAACTCATGCAAAACTACTTCGATTTTCAACTCTTGCATGACTGATTTGCCAAAACTGGTAAGATTTCAAAGAGTGCAACACTTCAAAGAAAAGGTAACCTACAGAGTAGAAAATAGAACGAAAATCTGTATCGCTTAGGAGGAAAAAACAATGTGGAAATGTAAGGTCACTATTAGGAAGAACTTTGGTGCAGAATAGGGATTCAGTTTTCCATAGCTTCTAAAATTATTGCATTGCATTTCTCTTTGACTTTTTATTTTTATAATTGAATTGATTGTCTAGTGTATATAAGGCCACATTTTTACACATACTAGATTCTGTAACATTATTTACCTTTTAAAAATTAATGAACTACTTATATGAAGCTATTATTTCTCAGAATGGTAACTTATTCTGGAATTTCAAGATTATAGTTTAATGTATTTATTTACATAAATACAGAAGCAAGAAGAAAAAAAGTAGATGATAGTAAAGTTTTTAGTTTCCTTTCCAATTTGGTTGTGCATAGACTAGCATAGATAACCAGGGAAATGCATACTTCTTTTACCTCTCCTAGAGATGCATATTCCATAACCCTTACATGAGATGTTGAAATCTGCATATTTAGTAACATTTAGAACAGATTTTGAGGACATTGGTGTAGTAGTGATTTTTTTTCTATTAAATTTAGATGTAAATATGCAAGCTTATTTTTGTAATGTTGGAGATAGTGGCCTATTATTCACTTTACCAAAAGTAAATGCATATATTCATATTCATGCATATATATAATATGCATAATATATTCATGCATATATTCATATATGCATGCATGAATGCATGTTTATGTACACATGCACACACACGCATCACACACACATACACACATGCATACATATATATGTATCCATATATACATATATAAAAGCTTTAAGTCTAAGGTTTTTGTAGAAAGTGAGAAAAAATGATTCATTAATTCCAAAAATGCAATGGAATGTAAAAAAGGCACTTTTGATCAGATCAGGGATCAGTACATTTTGGCACAGAACAATGTAGTTACATTTCTAAAAAGAGAATTAAAGGAAACTTATGAGAATGTCTTCATTTAAAAAAAATGTTATTGATGATATTTTGCAATTAATATATTTTAAGGTCCAAGCAAAGCATTCAATACTAAAAAGGTCTTAAAGCAACCTTTTAACATGCATTTAAATAACTTAATAGAGCAAAATAACTGAGATAGAACATTAGCATTTACCATTCAAAAAAAAAACAGTAAAATGTGAATGATTTCTTTTAAACAAGAAATTCAGGATGAAACTTTAAGTCCAACATCCAGTGATTTTACTGAAAGCTTTTTTCAATTTGTAAATTAATGAGAGTCTCATAATTCACTTGAGAGTCTTAAAGTCAGAATATTGGTACTATGTCAATTGATTATTTGTTTTAACATTTACTGAATCCTAAGATTGTGCCAATAACAAAGCAAAATATGGCTTCAACAGTCCCACTTTATAAAGATTATAGAAAATTATCATTTAGAGATACAGTAGGTCTTAAGTAAGGAACTACACATACATGATTGAAGAGTATGATCTCTTTAACAACAAAAATGTGGTAGATAAACATTAAATGCATGTTTTCAAAAAATCTATTATTTTCATATTTATTTTCTTCTTAAGGAGCAAATTGGGACCATGATTTCCCCATGGTATTTTCAATATAGTTTAGATTCAGTAGCGATCCCTTTTGCAATTTGCAATTCCCTGCCTATATTTAATATTTATGCAATATTGAATTAAATAAAATCTTGAAGTCTGTTCTTCATTTGTTTTGTGTTGGGAAAACTGTGCAGAGTTCAATAGAATATGAAAATATGCTCTATTATCCTCATTATAAACATAACTACTAAGTGATAGACTATCTTAATAAGTACCCTTTTTAGGCAGTGTTTCCTTATTTTCATTGACATTTCAGTTACTTTCTTTTTAACAATGAATGCAAATTGTTTTGTAAAGACCTGTAAATGAACTCTCTTGTAAGCTACTCATCTCTTTTCCTCAGAAAAAAATGTCTATGCATATCTGAACCTTAGTTCCAAATGATTTTTCCCCATATCTTGTTAGTAGTTTTTAACTCCTTCTTCTAAGTTATGAATTAACCATTACTTCATAAAACATTGTAATACCATATTTTTATCTCTTTAATTACATTCTGTTAGACCTTGAATACACTTTATATGGTTATTTTCCTACCTTATTTATGGCAAAAGTCTATGAAAATTCTTTTTTCCAAATGTCCTATAACAATAAAAACTACCATTTTTTTTTCTGACTTTCGAACATTGAATTAACTTTGGTTTACAAAAATGCATATAATTCAGATATATGTTATCACAGACATCCCATCAAACACCAAGGCACACTTAATATTGCACCATAGTTCTTTGGGGACCTTTCACCATTCACTTTCTGCCTTCCCTTCTGATACCCTCAAAACTAAAATCAGATTTTTAAAGGTTTCTTGCTAGTGTGATTTGTTTTCTTTCTCTATATTTCACATATTAGTGAAGGAATCTTGTTTTTATCTTTTCCTACTGACTAATTTTGCTTGTTAACCCTTCCAATTCCATCCATGTTGTCACAAATAAAAAGATTTAATTTTCTTTCATAGTTGAAGTATACCATTGAGTTTGTGCATATATACACACATACATATATATATATATACAGATACATATATAGATACACACACACACACACACACATATATATATATATATATATATATGTATATATGACATGTTCTTAATCTACTCATCTGCTATTTGGTTTTTAAATTGTTTTCATAACTTGCTTATCTATAATAGTGCCACAATGAACATAGGTAAGCCTGTACCTTTTTGAATTAGAACTTTTGCATTCTTTGGGTAGATACTTTGTAGTGGAATTGCTAGGTCAAATGATAGGTCTAATTTTAATATATTAAGAAACTGCCATTCTGTTTACATAGCAGCTGGACCAGTCTACATTCCCAGCAACATTGTGCAAGGTTTTCTTTTTCTTCGCATGCTTGCCAATATTTGTTTCTGGCCTTTGTGATAATGGCCCTTCTCACAGGTTTGAGATTGTACATCATTGTAGTTTTCATTTGTATTTCCTTAATAAATGATGATGAACATTTTCTCACATGCCTATTAGCCATCTCTTTCTTTTTGGAGAAGTATCTATTTAAATCTATCTTTTTAAATGGATTATTTAATATTTTTTTGAGTTTATAAAAGTTATTTGTAAATCAGTAATCTGCCTTTTGTCAGACATGTATTGCAAAATTATTTTCTTCTCTTCAGTATGGTTTCTTCAGTTTTAAAGAAAATGTCTTACATTGGGCAGAAGCTGTTTATTAGGATGCAGTACTATCTATTTATATCCATTGTTTCTCTTTTGGAGAGGAACTCACAAAGATATCACTGGAGCCAAAGTTGTAGAATGTTTTGTTTATATTTTCTTACATTTTATGATTTAAGGTCTTATATCCAAGTCTTTAGTGCATTTTGTAAAGTTTTCTTATGGTGTGAGATAGTAGTCTATTTTTCTGTTGGATGCAGCTGTCCATTTTTCTTAATCTTTTGAAGACAATTTCTTAATTTTTTTATGACAAATCCCTTTCTCAATGTTCTGATCTCATTTCTTCTAAAAAATTGACCACCAATTTTGTCTAATTCTTTTATTTCAAAGAAATGTAATATGATGTAATATATATATATATATATATATAGAGAGAGAGAGAGAGAGACCTCTTCATTATCCTCTGATAATTAGTCATTTTCCCTAACCAAAATATCTCCCTTTTAAATCTTCTCTTCTAACATTTCAATAAAATAACATAAAAATTCCTGAATTACCATTGCTTTTATGAGAGTCAATAATGCTTAGAGTTTAGAAGCTATGATCAAGAGTCTTGGATCTTAAACTTATCTCAGCTTTCTCAGCCTTTTATGCTCTGTGACCTAAACAAAGCAACTAACTTCTTCCAGCTTTATTTAATTTGAAAAGTAACATTATGTATAATAGTTACACTTAATTAATATGAGTACTGTGTCAGTGGAGTGTTTCATGTACCATTTGACATAAGTATGCTTACTAGTTGTATAAGTAAATTATAAAACTAAAATTTTTAAATAAATTATAAAGCTACCAGGAAGCACTTGAGGATATTTGCTGTCACTCTGTAACTAAGACAATCTATGTACCTGAGAAAAAAAATGTAAAAGCAATAATTGATCTTTTGCTTTATGACCCTAATACTAATAAATACTAAATATTAAAACTAAGAAAAGCCTCTGCTTTTTTCTGTGCTTTTATAATTATGTCTACTAGGTAAAGGAAGCTTTATTTTCAATGTCTTTTACATGTAATAATATATATTATTTTCATTAAACAATTCTCCGTACAAAACATCTTTACTATTCTTAGATTTATCATTTGAGCTTCCATTAGTAATAAATAATCTTTTTAAATGGCACCCTGTTTACTAGGAATCAAAGGAATTTTAAAACATAACTATTAATCCTTAAATATAACCATAAAATCTTTCACAAAATTATTATTATTTTTCCTAGTTTTTTCTATTTTCATTCACAACCATGTACTTTTTCTATTTCTAAGGGCTATTTCTAAACATTCATTATTCCTCATGAAGAGGTTTCAGTATTGCTATAACATGAGTAAAATATAAGAAATGAATTATTTCCTTCATAAACTCTCAGAACTTTTAGCATTTAAATACTTATTATTTATCATATACAAAATAGAAAGCAAGGTAAACAATCAAAGAATTAAGATATGGTTACAAATTAAGGAATAAATTAGAAGGCAACAATGATGGAAAAATAGGAGTGTATGAACATTCATAAATTTTACATAAAATAGGATTAAGTCAAATTGAAGAGGAACATATAATGTGATTTAATATAATTATTAAGGTGAAAAATAAAAATTTGCAGGTTAATGAGAAAAATAGATAAGCATTAATATAATAAAAGAGATGTTTAAATCAGTATTTTTTGAAGAAAAATAATTTAAAGTTTATTTTGCAAATTAATTTTGGTTTTATAAATACAGCAGATGATATTTCCTGTATCACCTCCTGCTTGCTTGCAGGCTACTCAATGAATCTGCATTTTCTGCTCAAGAATAGTAATAACAATTTATATCTTTTTTGATTGTGCCACATCTGGGGGAAAGCTTGGTAATTTCTGTATTCAATAAATCTGTGCTTATTTTTTTTGCATTTTCTTGTGAATCTGTATTTTACAATAAAAAGACAAAAGTATAGTAATAAAGTTTTTGGGGCCATCAGTGAATAAGGTCCACAGAAACCAGCAGGCACTGGGGTGAGCTTGGGTTCTCTATCTATGGGAACCTGCTGTGAACTTGTTGTTTTGGATCTACCTTTGGCTGCAGGAAATATCTGCTTGCTTGGTACTACTTGACAGCAACTGTGAGGCTGCTAAAGTACAGGAATCTGTTGCAATGCCCAATTCTCTGAGGTAATAGTTCTAAGAGTGGTGCCTGCTGTGGAGGCAGTGCTGACAGTAACAGGTTCTGGGTGATGTGCTCTACTCCTTGTGAAACAGGGGTCTAGCAGTGCTCTAGCAGTCAGGATCCAGGTAGAAGAGAGATTACAGTCAACTTTCACCCATGCAAGACTGATGAGGTTTAGGGAAGAACAAAGTGGTTTATTTAACAAATGGGTTAAAATTTCTAAGGACACAGGTTGCACTATCTCACCTCTCTATCAATCTCAATTAAAGCACTGCTCATTTAAGATGGATTCTCTCCCCGTATCAAGGAAGTCTGGAGCTCATGGTGAACTGGCAGGTGGATCCAACTCTCAGTGGCAGATGGAGATATTTATTTGTGGGGTCACTGAAATGTCACTGTAGCACACAGCAACAGTCCTTTTGTTTCAGATAACTCCTTTATTTTCTTAACTACATAGCATTCAATTTTCTCAGTACTGATATGGATTTTTCAGAAAATGTCAACATATCCTGATTTATAACATGAATCACATAAAGCATAATTTGATTAGATCTTATTTCAGTGCAAAAGTTCATCATCCTGTATTATTGATGTGACAAATTGAGGATTTCATAGTTGATTTTAAATCATAGAAAGACTTGAAATTTTATCATCTCACATTTGAAAATGATTTCAGAAAGCTAAATTATTATCATTTTAACTATAAAAGGGATTTCAAGTTTTTAATTGCAAATCTTGACTATAAATGGAATATTAAATAATTTACATTTTCACATTGTTGTTAGAGTGCCACCATATTATGGATACTATTCCTTAATTACATCAGAGTATTCATTATGCAAAGACCTTTCTGAATATTGTACAAAATGAACATTTTATGGAAAATAATTGAGGCATGATTGGTATGCCTATCTAATGGACTCTCAGGGTTCTCTAGTAATTGTATATCAAGGTTGATATTATCTGTCATATTTCTGCATATAAAGATTGTACATCATTTAATGCTGTTTTATTTATGATTATTCAGATGAAGTAGGTTTACATCTTTGCTCCCATGGTTATAGGTTCAAATCAATTTTTAGAACATGCTATAGTTGAGGAAGAAATCATTGTACTAAATAAAAATAATGATTATCTGTTGATAATCAAGAAAAATATTTTTTCTTGGTTGTCATTTATCCTCTCTAAAATTGCTTTCACATTTGTGAAAAAGAAGTGTTCAGAGATCTCAAACTGAATTTCTTGTTTTTTCCAAATAAAAGTTAACTAGAACGCAACATATAAAAGACCTGTTCTAATATATTACATTGGACTACGGTTTTTATCATTAAAACATATCAAAGTATGTTTTTGCTATTTGGTATTTAAATTTGCTATTTAAAACATATAGTTAAGTACATTTAAGACATACTAAATACTAATTGCTGGAGAATGAGATCCAGAACTGAGTACATATGACTTTTGATCATAACAGTTATATTCTTTTCTGTTTTGCTAACTTATTTCTACACAATATATCACTCAATAATTTTTTTGGTAGCATATGCTGTTGTTTATCATAATCACAATACATTTTGAAGCCAATAGTAATGTGTTATGCCTTAACAAGTCTATAAGTTGAATGTTCTTAAAGTCAATGCACATTTGTGGCTAACATTTTTATCACTATGTTTATTATTCATATAAAGTTATTCCTAGAAAATTAAGATAAATTCAGTGATAAAGTCACTTTTAAATGTTCAATAATTACTTAAAAATATGGACTCAATGTTACCTATTTAATACAGAGAACCAACTTAATTTCTTGAAAAAATCTATTTCTTTTTATATTCTTCTGATTAGGGATATAGATATTTCTACTTAATGCTTAATAAAGCACAAATTGCTTAATACTTGAAAGTTAGTATTTCTCATTAAAAGCACACTTTCTGATGCTCACCTCATTAAATGAACAATTAGAAATTAAGCTACTTGTATTAAATGTTGAAAAGTGTAGGAGGATGAATTGTCAGAAAGGTGCCTTTTCCTACATGATTTCACTCTGAACTGTGTTCCATGGATTCATTTTTTAGATGATCTTTCTAATGATCTTTCCAATTTATATGAAATGAACACATTGTAAAAGTAATTTTCCAGAACAATTAGAGGAAAAAATGTTTATTTAATTAGATAGTGTTAACACCACCATTTACTGAGCACCTAATATGTATCAGGACAACTGCTTGAAACCTCATTTACATATTCAAACTCCACAATAACACTGTATACTAGTTAATTATGATAACAAACTTTCAAGTTAGAAAAAAAAATAAGGACTACAAAAAAGAAGAGTGTAGGAAGAGAGAGAGAGAGGGGGGAGAGAGAGAGAGAGAGAGAGAGAGAGAGAGAGAGAGAGAGAGAGAGAGAGAGAGAGAGAGAGAGAAGGGGATTGGGGTTGAGGTCTACTGAACTTCCAAGTCTCCAAGTCTCCTTTTATTACATTCGTGTGTCAGTAGACTTTCCTTAATCGGCTTTTCTTAATCATATTTAAACACACACACACACACACACAAACTGTCGTTAGAAGGCCATAGTAGATATTTACCACATTACTTCTTATATTTTAAGTCATTTACACTTGTAAATTCTGACTATTTCTTTTCTAAAACATGCTTTTTGAAAACTATCCCTGTGTTAACTGTATCAAACTGTATCAAACCTTGGGTAAGGAACTCAGTTATTTTTTCATCAAAGAAATATTTCTGATATTTTCACAGTGTGCTGCTAGTAAGCTGGGGAGACAGAGATGGTAGTAGTCTTCCCTGTGTAAAATTGCATACTTTATAATTCTGTCGCTAGCATCTTGGTGAATGGTGATTTCTTGTCTAGACCATGAATAATTGTTTCCTCTTAGAGATATAAAAAGCTTTCTTGGTAGATCCTTCTATTGACCAGCTGCTCATTTTCCATTATAGAATATATTATAATATATGAGCTTAGAAGAAGCATTTGGCAGTTTCTTTAAAAAATAATATACATCAATAGTAGTTTTTCCATCCCAGAGAATCAACAACAACGATGATTATGAGATACATTGCTAAAAAGTTACAATAATTTCTTTTTAATAGGTGTTGTTAACTTCTAGCAACCAGCATCCATTGCTGCATTTCATGGAACAGAATCTTTAGTTTGTAATAGAGACTCATCCACATTTTCCTAGACTTGAAAGAACAACTCATAGTTACCTCTTTAAAAGATTAGTAACTTTAATAAGTTCATTCAAAACAATTACTGGGACTTTGAATAATAAAGGTGGAGCAAAGATTTAAGAATGTTAATTTTATTTATGTTTAATGTGAGTTTTCTAATAAGACTGCTTACAAATACTTAAGATTTACATCTTGAAAATGTGCAAGTATTAGAGACTATGATCTTGTAAATTAAACTGATTTTTTTCTGATCAAGTTATCTAGATTACTTATCAATTATAGGAATTTCTATTGTATTTTTGATAAATTTCTCCTCTGGTTTAGTTAACCAGATTGTTTTTGTTGCTTTAATATCAGTAAACCTCTAGCTACATTGTATATAGTCTAAATACCCATTTTTTTTAGAGAAACAAAGCTATTATTTGGCGACACACACACATGTAGATATAAACACAATTCCATTCCTCACTTTATTATCAATATACTATCAATATAGAACTATCTATATTTATTTAATTCACAACTTCTCTATATTTTTATATATAATTCTTTGGTTTCTGCTTTTGTTTTTATATAAAACTGTCCATGTTATAAAGGAGGGGTAGAAAAACAATTTGTTTTGTCTCTAAAATTTCTTCCAGAACATTGAAGATTTTTCAATACATGATTCTACCAGTCTTTCAAGTCTCCACTTCAGCCAATTTATAATGTATAGAGTATTCTCCAAATGCACATGTGTTATTCTCCAAATGTATTGTTTGTGTTTTGTTATCATAATATGTTAAATGTCAGTAACCTTCCTGCTACATCCAGCTGATTTAACTAAAGCATGACAGAATGAGGAGATATTTACCCATTCTAGTGGACTACAGTCATTCCTTTCTCTCTTTCTGTTGGGTCCCCACATCTCTGCCCATAGTTTCTTTTCATAATTTTTTTTCAGATTCTCCTGTAGTCCACAGAAACTATTCCATTACTGTACTCTGTATTCTTAATAACTTGTCTAAATTATGGATAAAATGGATAAGCAATAAGCATGTGTTAGATGAGTTAATATGTAATTACATGTGTTTTGTTAAAAACTAAGAAATGCAGAGTATTTTCTATGTCATAAATATTGTTCTCTGTATTCACAAAGAATACTTACTCAGCTTGCATTTCTTAAGATATGTATTTAATTCACAAAGTACATATATATTTAACTAGACATCAAACATTTTATTAATCACCAAAAGTTCTTTGAGTAAGAATGTCATAAATCACCATGATTGCTGAGATTTTTGTCTTAAAATATATGTATGTGCAGATGTAGCAGTTAATATAATGTAAAAAATATACAATAACTAGAAAATATTACAATTAGCAACCAGAAAGACACTAATAAAAATTGCAACTTTGATTTCAAATACATGAAGTTTTTAATCTGTACTCCTTTAGATGGAGAAAAAAAAGTAGAAAAATAAAATTGGTGATGTTCCATTAATACATTAATTATATGTAACAATATCATGTAAATTTTAGATCACTGGCATTTGCTTACTACTGTTATAGATCAAGGGACTATATTCTAAATTTGTGGGCTAGTATAATAAAAGTTATATATAAGAAATGGTCTTTGTACCATTTTCTTTTACTGCATGTTTATTTAATTTTATCGTTAATATTTTTATTATTTTTTCATTTTTATCTTTATATTACATTGGAAAATAATAGAGGGAATGCAGCATTTTTTTTTTTGATTGGTTGGCTTATTATTGGAAAGAAAACTAAAGCCAAACAAAATGAAACCTTGGCATATTGGCTTATTTTTTCAATTTTAACTCATCACTCTCTTAGCAATTCAAGTGTAAATGTGCTGTTGATAAGACTATCATAAAGATAATATTTTCTCCAATGCCAATGCTAGTTTTCTATTTCTAAATAACATCAAATATTATTTATATCTACAGTAATAACAAAATACTTTGATACAGTTTGTGACTTAGACTAATTTATCTGATTATGATATCTGACAATAAAAAGGGCAGAAAGCCTCTCATTCCTGAGTGCCAAAGGAAAACTAGGTAGCACTTTTAAATTCTGGCTTTTGACCCCAGGTTCTTCCCATCCACACACTTATTTTAAAAAAGACCAGGTTCTTAATGTTCTTAACTATGTTCTTAACTATATCGAATTTATTCATAACATTTTAAACAAGTAAACTAGCAGAGTTCCCAATACAGGGGAAGGGGAGGGTGGGAACCCCAGCTTTCTCACCACCCAGTCTAGTCAAATTTATTCAGCTCAAGTACATTTGGGGTATGTTCCATCAGAGAAGATAGTGACATCTTCAGCTCTGGCATCCTCAGCTTCTCCAAGGTTCTTCAGACTTTTTCAGAAAATAATAATGTGAAACCAGCTTTCCAAATCCCTGGCTTTCTCCAGGTACCAGCTTTCCTTTCAATCAAAGCAAACCTTTCCCCCTCCTTTTCTTTTCCATGACACCTCTTGCTCCAGCATTATGTTCCTTTCTTTCCCAAGCCCACCATTCCTCAACTTCTAACCACAATGCTGCCTACCTGGGCAGTTGCCCCTCTGAGCATCTCCAGCTAGTGCTATGCATGCCACACGAGACCAGGCCATGGCTCCCAGTCCCCCCAGCACACTGCTCCGGGGCATCTGACCATCTGACACTGCTGTCCACTCTATATTTTCACACTTGCTATGCCTTCTTGAATGGTCATTCTGTCAGACACCACCCACCATGACAGTTCCATTTTCAACCAAGTCACAAAGAAGGAACCTTGACTGCCCCATTCTGCCATGCCACTCACGATCAATTAACCTAACTAAAAAGGACTAGCAGTAATGATAACATCACACTTTGGACCCTTTCTTTTGTTATGAATCTTTTTATTTACTGTTTGGACAACATGATTTGTATTTACTGGCTGCTGAAACTGGTAATCACTCACATAGAAGTAATATATTCGGTAGTCTCTCTCAACCCCATCTTAGGCCTAATCAACCCAGGTTGTCCTCCTATCTCCTTTATTTCTGATCTTTCATTTCCATTTTCTTAAATAAACTTGACTCTATCACCCTTCCTCCCCCCCCTACACACAAAAGAAGAATATATTAAGAATATATTAATGTATGGAAGAAAATGCCAAATAGTTTATAAAATTTGAAGCCTAACAGATATAACTGAAATGAAATGAAGTCATGAGCTCAGAAAGGGATTAAAATAATGTACAAAAATTCAAATAAAGAAAATACTGATAATAATTTTCACTATAAAATTTTATAAGTATTTATTTTACATAATTTTTAAAAGTAAAACACATGATTACTTAATCTATCACATAATGTCTAAAGACTGAGGAAAATTTTAAGATCTTTCACTTTTATCATATGAACAACATATGGACTTACACTATGAGAATGAGTTAACCAAATACATTGTTGGTTACTTCTAGTCAGATAATTAAACAAAGAAACTCACAGTTAACAATAGCAAATGACAGCCATGCTGTTGAGAGCAACATCTTTATTTTTATCAAATATCTGTACATATTTTAGAAATCAAATATTCCTCAAAATAGTTAATGAAAAACAGGTATCAATTCAATACCTAGTAAGATTTTCTCAGTGCAAACAACAAAACAAATCAAAAAGGGCAAACAAACAAAAAAATCTTGTTTTGCTACTTCCATCTTTCCAGATCATACTCTGCAACAATTACTATTTTTTTTATACCGTGACATAGAGGCTTTTTGAGTAGAATGAAAATAAATCTTAAATATAGCCAGATGCATGTAAGCAATTTATTGATTTTGCATTATGTTGCATGATGTACACTGTTCAACATGATGTGTTTAATATATTGCTACCCATTAGTATTCCCAAAGACTGTTCTCCAGTAGCCATGTATATTTCACTGAATTGTGGAACATTAGAAGGAATAAAACACATTAATCAGCATTTTCACCAATCCTTTTATGTGTATCTGGAGTATCTGTTATGTATCAGATAATTGTTTCTTTGATTAATTTTCTTTAAATAAATTTACAAAGTCAGCAAAGCCCAAGATAGGTAGTCAGAGGGAGAAGAATGGAGGTGACAACTCTGTGGAAAAGTTAAAATAACAATTATCTTTGTTTTGTGTCTACACATAAAAGCTAAAGATTGTTTTCTATTGTTTTCTATTAAATACCTTTCATTCACTTACTTTTTTAGATTTTTTTATTTTTTAATTATATATATACATATATATGTGTGTGTGTGTATATATATATATATTTACACACTCTCTTTATATATATATATATATATATATATATTTACACACTCTCTTTCATTACTTTCTTTTTGCCTCTGGCTGTAAAAATATCATATGTATATGTTGTTAATGGTTAATATTTACATTGCATAATTCTATTAATATTGATAGCTGAGCAAAGAGTCCTAAGATTGCATTTTGTATTTTACCCAGATAACTTGTTTTGTTCTTTCAGCAAATATTGTCTCCTTTTCATAAATTTCTTAGCTTTCAATAGTTCTTTTATAACCTAAATCACAAATCTGAAAATGATACCCATATGAAGGCTTCCTCCTGATATTTTCTATCCTTCTGCTCCATTTAAGCCTAATTACAAAAGTTTTCCTAGGAATTCCTTCACCATTGCCTTATTCATCTTTCCAGAGCTAGACTCTCTCTTACTTGTATCATACATCTTGCCTTTAATTGACGAATGTCCTCCTTTTGGTGGGCTAGAACCTTAAGCATTTCCCCAAAAGAAATTCATTGGTAATCTATTTCATGTTCCCTTTATTTCACACAAATGACAAATGCATAGTTTGGGGACTGTCACATAAATTTAATGATTTCAGAATTTTAAAAACATTTATTTTTTGTCTTTTGGTTCTAGTATTTCTATGGATGTCTGATACCATTTTTATTCTTGACCTCTTTTACATTTCAGGATTTTTTAGGATTTTTATTGCATTGAAATTTTACAAGTTGGTTTTAATTTATTTTGTTGAATAACCTGGACATTCGTGTCTTTTTGATTCTGGAACTTTTATAAGCTGTCAGTTTTCTCCTTACCATTTTCCCACCCCATTTCCTGTTTTTGTAGCTTGCATCATTTCTGTTTGATAGATTTACTATCAGTTTCTGTTGTGTAATTCTCTGCTGTGTTATTCTTCCTCTTTCTTTCTATCTTTGCCCTTTTATTCTCACTTCTTGGAGCCATTCCCAAGTCTAAACTCCAAAACTTGAATTGGTTTTCACACCTAATATTAAATATTATTATTTTATGAATAATGCAGACACTTTCAGAAATAACTGTAATCTTAATGTGTCCAATTTTGTTTAGTTACCCTACTAATATCCATTTGAAGAAAATCTCTATTGATTTTCAAAAATTTGATATATCCTTGTTTTGTTATTATTTCCCTTGAAATCAGTCTTTACTTGAAAAATTATATGCTAGACATATTTCTCAAATAACTAATTGTTATCACTTGGCCATCAGCTTCTAAGTATACAAAATCAAGTTGACATCCTTCATCTGTTCTCTCTCCTTAGTGTTAAAGGTGATTTTGATTCTATTCCTTTATTGCAATGTTAATAACAGATTGGAAGGGAGTACATTTCAAGGCTTAAATAACAATCATTCTTTGATGTTGCAAACTATAGCAAAAATTAATTCAGAAAACACTTAATTAAGGAAACTGATTTAAAAAATGTATGTTAGGGATATTAGAGGCCATTCACTCATTTCACTTTTATGTACTTATTTTATTATGTATTCTTTCCTGGGCTCACTCTTGACTGTAGATTGTAAAATAGTGGATGTGACAAAATAGTCTCTTTTCATGAAGTTATATTTCAATAGGCCACACACAATAGTAAGTTAGTACCTCAGATAAGGGAAAGACTACTATTTCAGTTATAGAGAAGTAGTAAGACAACTAAATTTGATAATGTGATAGTGACCAAAGGGTGGCTATTGTGCCTATGAATAGGATATTATTTAACCACATAAAGGGGCAGAGTATATAGTGAGAGTCCAGAAGTGAAAACTCACATGCCATTTTGGAGAAAAGTAAACTAGTGTTTGAGAATAGTATGAAATGAAGTATGTTTTGAAAAAGGAAGCCATATCTTGTGAATTCTGTAAACCACAATATATTTACATTTTATTTTATATTCAATTAGAAATGTAAGAAACAGAATTACATTAATTCAGTTACTGTTGTTTCAACTCCTGCTCTTTGTGAGGTAGTCTTTTAAGCACTACTAAGAGAGCCTGTACCTCAGGAGGTCTTGTTTGCCTCTGATCTCCTTTCTATGTGTCTACCATCACTGTCAGGCCAGCTCATCATTTTGCCTGGAATAACCTCAGATGAACAACTGGTTCGTGCCCTGTGGGATTGGGATAACCTCAGTTTAGTCACACAGGATGGTTAAGCAAGATTCAAAGAGAGCAAGCAAAAGCACAGAAATTCATTATGAAAACAGACTCATAACTGGTACAGTGTCTGTTAGTCAAAGCTGATCCTGGCTCAAAAAAAGAAGATAGAATAGAATAATAGAAGAGTTAAATTTCTCTTTCAATTTACAAGATTACTTTGCTAGGGTACAGAAGAATGAAAGATACAGACAACCTTTTTTTATTTACTTATTTGTTAGTTTATTAATGAATTGGTTTTGTTTGACTGAGTTAATGTCCTTTATTGCATAAGATATATGATTCAATACTACCTGGGATAAACTGAAAGGTACCTTTCCAATTTTTAGATAAACTATTTCCAGGATCAGTAAATTCTGACTGTAAGAAATAACCCACCTTTATTTGGTGAGATCTTTTTTTTAAATTAAAGAACAGAGTTCAGTGGATTATTGGATACAATTTTCCATAATAAATTACACTGTACATACATATGACTTTGTAGTGATGCTTTATGATTCAGGTGAACTTAATGTAAATTGATTATGTAGATTAGGAGACAAAGTTTGTATCATGCTAGTACAAAGATATTTCTAAATCTGTTGTTTTAAAATGGAGTTGTCAAATTAATTGATGTCAGTCTTTTATTTTTTTTTTTATTTTTCTAAATTCTTTTAAATTCTTGCATAGGTAATTGGTTGCTGGGATACCTTCCCTCCTCTAGCCCCCACCCCCTTGTGTTCACTCAGTCTCCACTCTCATTTTCCATTTTTAATTTATGTTGGGTTCATTGGTCCTTTGGTCTCTTTTTCTGTGGCCGTGTCCATTTGTCAGATGAGGGACTGTGTTCCAGGCCCATGGCATGTTTGGCTTCATGGTTTGCAGTCCTTAGCTTTGTATTGGGCACTCAGTCCATGTTCATTTGGGGTGAATCGGTGTCTTCAAGTCGCTGGTTCCAGTATGATCTCCTTGTCATTTCTCTATCTCTGCACTCCATTTCTCTGACCTCTGGCTTTGGGGATCCTTTCCCCCAGCCATTGTCAGTGAGGAGGTTTCTCGATGAGGGCGGGCATTCATTGATGGACCTTGTGTAGGTCATCTCCTCTCCGTCCGTTTGCAGATTTGCTGTGGAGCCAATGCCCTGACTCTGCAGGCCTCTTCTCCCAAGGCTTGGAGAGGGAGCAATGTTTCCTTGGGTGGCAAGTTCCACGTGGGGTTTTGATTCATCAGCTTCCAGTGAAGCCATAGATGAAGGTCTGATAGGTCTTTACCACAGTTATTTCTCCATTCCAGCGTCTACTATCTTTCTGAATGACCCTTGTTTGGTTTCCCACACACATGTATGTGCAGGCTCTTTTCTGGCCCCTCATCCATTCTATGTCGTTGTGTGCATATTTATGCTATTAGTCCTCCTGTGAGCTAAGTAGAGTGAGGGTGAAGCAGCAAAGATGTCATTTCCCCCCATCCAGTCTTGCCCGCACGCCAGTCAGGTCCGCGGGTCTTGGCCAGCCCCTGCGTTCCCCCCTTACCCACCAGCTTGATGACAGAGGGGGCCAGTGGGTGCTCTAAGGTGGCTGAGTGTGCAGCTGCGGGCGCCTGCCGATCAGGGCTGGCACAGATCCCACGTGCCAAGCTGGTCGAGCTTCTCAGTGATGTCAGTCTTTTAGCTCAGTTTCTAAGAGGGAGCTGAAGAGACTGTTTCTGACAGCTCTTTTTTTGGATCATATAAGCTTGAGGCATTGTAAATAAAATAGTTATTTGAATGTTTGCAGTGTTAGGGAGCTAGACAAAAACAGAATTACCAAGGAAAAGTTTTGAATATATCTTTGTTACCAAAGGAGCATCAATAACTTGCTACCATGATGAAGATTTCTAGTAAGAAAAAAATTAGAGATAAATATATTGTAGTCTGTACAAAGGGCACATGACTCCTTAGTAATGACTACTGGCTCATAAAAAAATGTGTACATTGCCAAAATAGTAGTGATTTACCAAATGTAACGATTTAAAAGACAGAGAAACACATAGTATATAAGTCACGTTAAACATATTTCCAGTTTTTAATACTTTAATGTGTTTATACTTCTAGTCCTCTCCAATAAAGATATACTCAGTTCAATACAAATATCAATGTGTGTTTTTGCATATATTTGTTTGCATTACTGATAATGTAATGTAGCCCAAGACAAGACACTAGATGTTCCCTTAACTTATACTGTTCCCTCATGGTATGCAGGAGTCAGGGCTGATTTACCGGACACCAGTGGTAACACAGAAGTGATTTTGCAAACTGTTGTTAAGATTGAATTAATGCTAAAATTAAATTAATAAGCTTATAATTATATACTTTTACATGAATAGTCTAACCCTTTTATTTTTAATTACTAACTACATTTTGCTCTTATTTCTGATACAATGGTGGCTTAATCTTATCTGTACAAAGAAAGCACATGTAACATGCCCTGTGCAACTCTCATCTCAAATTTACTGACATTATATTACAAGGCTGAAATTAGTGCTAAAGATGATGAGGTTTCAGTTTTATGAATGTATTTTACACAAATTTAGAGAAGTTTAAAGTGCAGCACATCAGATATGTTGATAGTAATTTTATTGAAAGAGAATTAGCAAATGGATGAAATTCTCTCTGTTCTATAATTATTAGATTATAAACAGGTTACCAGCAGATACAGATGTTCAGTAAACAACAACTAAAGCATTTGGACAGCTCTGCAAAATTTACAGTATGACTATTGTAGATTTCATTATGTGTAAATGTTGCTACACAATTTAATTTATAAATAAAATTTATAATAAACATATACATCTACAATATCAATAAAATTTATAATAAACATATACATCCACATGTATATACATTTTGAGTGTTAAACATTTGCAAGTACACCACTTCTTATATATCTTTCCTCTACGTCCTACCCTAACTCTAGAAACAGTCACAAAATGAACAAAAATCATTAAGCTTCTTATATGCAAAAACTTAGAAGAGAAATTAAGAAAACTGCCCCATCTATGATTGTACATCCTGAACATTCTTAATTTAATCACTAGGGAATAATTTTGCTGGTTTTTTGTCATATAAATGCAACCTCTGCGTGTGTGTATCTTTCTCAGTACATGCATCTGCTTTCTTTTACTTGGTTTTAAAATAAATTCATGTTGTTTGGGATCTATTTCTGTTTTTTTTTTTCCTTTTTTTTTTCAGTCATCTTGGTATGGTTGTTGGTACCCTGGGTATGCCTGTCCCCCACCCCCTTCAATCTCCACTCTGGTCACTCAAACTCCTCCTTCCTTGCTGTTTGTTGGTCTGTTTAGCCCATTGTTCTCTTCCTTTTCTGGGGCAGTGTCCTTTTCCTGGGTGATGGTTCATGCTCTTGGGACATAGCAAGTCATGATGCTTAGGTTTTCAGTATTGACTTTGTGACAGGCAGCCATTTGTGTTCATTTTGAGTCTGTTAATGCATCTTTTTTGCTGACTGTTTCCTTCAAGCTGATCTCTGCAATTTTACTGCTTCTTCACCTTATAGTACTGGCCTCTGGTTTAGGGGGCTTTGTTCCTAGCCATTGTTGGTAGGGAAGTTCCAAGATGGGGACTGGCATCTCCAGATGGCTGGTGCAGTTGTTTCTTCTCCCTCAGTTGGCCGCTTTGCTGTGGGGCTGATGCCACATCTTTGTGGAATGGGGAAGAGTGCTTTGCTATCTTAGAAGATATCTCTGAACTGGGATTTTGGGTCTCAGCCCCCAATTAGGGCACAGGTGTGATTCTCTGATAAGTTATTACTCTCTTTGTTCTCCCAGTCCTGTATGTAGTGGCTCTCTTCTTGTTCTTTTTTGTGTCCTGCCCAGGAGATGTGTGTGTCAAAGATCTCTATACATTCCCTCACTCATTTTGTGTCAGTAGCTAGATTATTTGGATTCCATTTCTTCCAATGAGGACTGACCAGAGTGAGAGTAAAACACATGGGGGATTGTCATCTCCCCTACCGCTGCCCATGCACAGCCTTATACCTGCCTTGTGGCAAGGCCTGGAAAGACTATGCCACCCCAAATTCCCATCCCAGGGAAGACTGGGCTCTGTCAAGCATGCAGAGCCAGTAGGTCATCAAACTGCTCTGCAGGGTGACCTACTGGTTGGTGGGGTCTAGACCCCACCTGAACCCCTAGCCAGCTCATGCCTGCGCAGAGACAAGACTTGGCAGAATGCATCCCCTGACTCCCCATCTTAGGAAGCCTGGGTACCTCTATTTAAGTTCCTGGAAAAATATTTTATCATGTGAATTACCTCTTATTGATGAGCTTGGTTTCCAGTTTTTAGGTATTATGGCTCAGCTTATTTCTATAAACATTTTGTATATTTTGGATGGAATTTCTTTCATGACTGACTATTGAATTCTAAATTTTAAGGATAAAATAAAACTCAATCAGGAATACATGAAAAAATATCTGAAAGGAATAGTCTCATCAGTTGATATATATAAAATTGTATATAGTTAACTGAACAGCAATAATAAAAAGTCCCATCTATATCCATACACATACATATATGCTTCTCTTACATGAAAATATGCAATTCAGCATATGTTAGGATACTTTGAAGATTCCTAATCTAAAATTTTGCTACAAAAAAATAGGCTTATAAAATACAAACTCACAGCTATAAAATATATCATGAAGGTAACATGTGTAATATGAGGATGCTAATTAATAATACTTCCTTATGTAGTTGAAATTTGCTGAGAGTAAGTCTAAAGTTTTTATCCAAAAAATGTAATTATGTTCAGTAATGAATGTTATCTGTTATTAATGTGAGTCATTCATAGTATATCATTTTTCACTTCATATTCTCATTTTCTCAGTTTTTATAATGTATGCACAAATATTTTTATCTGAGTAAAAGTAGATAACTGTTTTATGCAAATTGCAAAAAATAAGAATCACAAAGAAACTTATAATTGCTTCTATGATTAAATGTGTCTTTATTAAAAGATTAAAAATGCACGCTTAAATCCTCCTCTCTTTTGTAAGAATTTAAGACTATGCTTACACCTTTTAGAGCTGAAGTTAAGTTAGTCACAAATTGTTTTGAAATTATTTATTTTAAAATCCTTTGTGTTATTAGACAGATATACTAATTCTCTTTAAAAAGCCGTAGCATCAGCTGATGGATATGGAAGACATTAGACCCCTTCAAAACTGGGGGATAACCCTACAAAAACTACTATAGTGAGATTTCACAAGCTGAAAGCCATTCCCTAAATAACTGACACAGAAAAATTGATAGAGAAACATTCTAATGAGAGGATTCATGTGAAAATAAAACACACAAACTAATCCTGTAAATTGTTTTTTCATTTTTCTGATGCTAATACAAATTTTCAAACTTGAGGCTACTTATATATATGTATTTATATGTACCAAGATTTTATACATATATGTGTATATACATATACACACATGCACATAATTTTGCTCAATGAAAACCTTGCATGAAAATTAGTTTTAAAAACTAAGAGAAAAGTTTGGTATTCTTGTACTTTAAGTACAAAGATGATGAGTAATTTAACTTTTTTCCATTGAAAATATTTCGTATTCTCTCATAGAGAACTAATTCAGGAAATAGAGCAAAGAATGAATATGTAACAATTATATATTTCACAACACAAATATCTTTTGAATCAATTTATTGCTGAAACTAATATAATGTTAAAATATTAATTATACCTAAATAAAAATATAATGATTGAATACCAAAATACAAAAGTAATAATGTAATTTCTCATATAACTAGGAGCCATTTGATGATGATTATCAGGAATTTTATTAGAAAATTTAACTTCCCTATTATAAAGTTTTAACTTGATGACCAGAACAAACTAGATGTACAGACACAGTAGAAATGGAGGAGACAGTATTTCTTTATGGTTTGCTGATCATGAGAAAACGTTATCTATGAATATTTTAATATGTCAAATAGGTAAATTATATTGGGGTTAGATGGTGATTTTCTCCTAAAGTATCTTTAGATCTAAGCTCATTTTATTTCTATAAGGTTATAGGAATAAATATAGGGATTATGGAAATGCAGTTCCATGACTGATGATGAAGAAATGTCACTCACTGGAATCTCACTTTCTTGAATGAAACCAAATTTCTGAAATAAACAAAGTCTGGATTTTTGTCTATAATTTACATATCAAAGATTCAAAAAACTTAGATAAAAAATGTAGGGGATTTATACATTAAAAACTCCAAGGATAGACAGGGAATATCATGAGGTTGGGTGTGGGAGCCCATCTCAGAGATGAAAAACTTGTAATCTAAATCTTTGCAAGTTAAGCTCTCTGCCCCCCCCCCCCGCAGGAGGAACAATTTGGGAGCTGACCTGAGAATCAGGGGACCCCTAGGGGCGTAGCTCTCCGGACCCCAGGTATAAGAGTGCTAAAGTTATAAACTGCATCTTTATTAAGAAAATATAGGAGCCCCGCCGTCAGATTCTATATTTTAATTAGATTTTCTGTGGAAAATCACTGAGATACTAGAATGAGCCCGAGGCAAGGAAAACTGGGAGAACTAGATAAGCTTTACAACCAAGGAATAACTTTGGGTGACTTGTAACCAACTTTTATTATCCTGATTTTCTAAAAATGATTGCTTAGGAATGTTTAGTAGTATCTAATGATAATCTATTTTCTCTTAAAATATTAATTTTTGTCTTTTGCGTTATAGTCCTCACGCGCTCATGATAATTACCCTTACGTGGTCACTTCTGCCTCTCACTGAGATAATGTACCCACTACTCATTAGATGCCCCTCCCCTTGAAATGTTAAAGTAGCTTGTTTAACAATATAAAAATGTGGCCCAAAAACCTAGAAAAAAAGCAGCAGATTCCTCGCTCACTAAATTCGTGTCTGTGACCATCATTCGCCTGCCTGAGTTTTTCCTGTCTGCCTGAAGCCCACACTCAGCGGTCTTTCTTGCACGACCAGTCCGTAGCAGCTGGTGCCCAACGTGGGGCTCTGTGGACAGGTAATCTTTCTTTCTTTCTTTCTTTCTTTCTTTCTTTCTTTCTTTCTTTCTTTCTTTCTTTCTTTCTTTCTTTCTTTCTTTCTTTCTTTCTTTCTTTCTTTCTTTCTTTCTTCCTTCCTTCCTTCCTTCCTTCCTTCCTTCCTTCCTTCCTTCCTTCCTTCCTTCCTTCTTTCCTTCCTTCCTTCCTTTCTTTCTTTTTTTCTTTCTTTCTTTCACTACAAGCCAGGATCTTGCGAAAGGGCACTGCAGGCCTGCTGGTAAAGGATAACCAGTTAAGCACAAGTAATCTGTAATAATCATGGGACAAACTGATTCAAAAAAGAATGAGAAAATGTCTCTCTCAGTTTTTAAGCATATGATGGCTGGCAAAGTTATTAAGGTGTTAGAAGACATATTAAAAATTTTCTTTGAGTTTGTTAAGAAAGTTAGCCCTTGGTCTTTGGAAGACGGAGGTTTTACTTTGTAAGATTGGAAAAAAGTAGGACGTGAAATGGGACTTTATGCCCAGGAATATGGTGAAAGCGTTTTGCCTTCTTGTGCCTATCCATTGTGGTTGCAAATGAGAGAAATTTTAAAAGAATCTACAAATTTTGAAGGTTTGGTCCATGAGACCGCTTCTGAGGAGGACGAGCAGGAACCTAGACCAGTTAATATTCCAAAAGATGCGTGTAATTCTAATTCAACAAAAGATAGGCAGGATACTGTGTGTGTCCCCTTGAAATGTTAAAGTAGCTTGTTTAACAATGTAAAAATGTGGCCCAAAAACCTAGAAAAAAAGCAACAGATTCCTTGCTCACTAAATTCGTGTCTGTGACCATCATTCGCCTGCCTGAGTTTTTCCTGTCCACCTGAAGCCCACACTCAGCGGTCTTTCTTGCACGGCCGGTCCGTAGCAGTTGGGGAATGCAGGAACAGATAAGGGTGAGATCACAAAAATTAATTTTCTGGTTCTCCTTTTTTTTTTTTAATTAATCTCAGACTAAGCAAGATACATGAAGTTTTTCACACTCAACTCATTAGGAAAAACTAATATAAAGTTTACTAAAGATCATATATTTCCAGATGTATTTTAATTTACTTTGATCTGAGTGAATAAAACAAATGATTGATATAACTCGTGGTTGAGTGTGTCACACATTTCTTCCATTGACATCTCATGCAAAACTAATTGATCTGGATTCAGGAATGGTGTCTGTACCAAAATTTGCATGTGTTTCCGAGGTGGAGTCAAGCACAGAATAACATGTGCACTACTATTAGACTCTTTCCCCTCCTCTTGATTTTACTTTGCCTCATTTACAACATGCTCAATATTTTTTTCATGTGCATCTTATTATTCTGTACGTTTCTTGCTATTGAATTTGATATATGATTTCACATAGATTGTACCTCAAAGGAAAAATGGTGTGGAGGCTAGAAATGATCCCTGGAACTCATTAGAACTGGACTAAAGAAACATATTCTCTTACTAGTTACATGATCAGGAGTAATAATTATATTTTTCTCTGTCTCCAATTATCATCTGAATTCATGGCTCTTTAAAAAAAATTATCATCTGAATTCATGGCTCTTTAAAAAAATGTATCATGAGTACTAGAAATAATAAAAAAAGTGTGCTTGGTGCACCAAATGACTAACTCATTAAGAAGGTATCTGAAGTGCTAATCCTAAAAGAGAGAGCAATGCTCTTGTAAGATTTATGTATAGATGCAGCAGAAATTATTTTTGAAAAACATTTATTTTGCACTGTGATACCCTTCAAAGTACACCTTTATCAAAGAAAGAAGAACAAAGAACAAGAACAAGAGGAACAAGAAGAAGAACAGAAACAAGAAGAAAAACAAGAAGAAGGAGAAGGAAAGTAAGAAGGAGAAAGCTGCTAAGAAAATCATCCCAAAGATGATTCTTCCTCTTACATATTTTTACATCAACTTATCAACTTGTAATTAAAGCCAAAATCTCATTTGATTAGCTAAATATTTGTTTACAAGAAGAGAAAGCACTATATGAATAGCAGTCAGTGTTTTCTTTTGTGTAATTCAACAGAATTTTCAAGCAATCTACTTTGTAAAATGTTCATTTATTTCTATTGGAAATTAGAATGGCATACTTTATGGATTTTTTTGTAATTCAGTATTATTAGTAGAATGTACCTTCATCAATTTGAGTTTTTGTTTTTGTTTTTTTTTTAATTAGCTATAAAAGTACATGAATGTGAGCAGGTCAGATATTTGGGTTGGCCTCTATTTCATGTTCATCACTTGAAAAAGAATAATTAAAGCTTTCATTTTTAAAGTATTGGTCTATGAACTCATTTAAAAAATCTTTAAACCTAAAAATGCCAACATTTTTAAACGTTGTGAATTGATGTGACCAAACAATATGCATATTTAAACAGAAATCATTTTGAGGACCCCCCCCACCAACCTCGCATAATTTCTTATATCAAACTTGAACTAGCTGCAAATCTTTTTTTCTGTATATGTTGCCATGATGTCAATGGGTAAAGAAGAAAATAAAAAATATTTCCCCAAATTCCTCCATTCCACCGAAATGCATTGCTTTAACACCAACTTTCAACATTGTACTATTGTACTTATCACCCATGCCTGCTTCCAAGTTACCAGTGTGTATGGGAGTGAATATTTCCCATGTTGATCAGCTTTATTCTCTTATATAAGGAGGATGAATAAAGAAAAAAAGAAAATTTGGACCTGAAAAATTTACACATGTTCTGATACTTAGAAAAAATCTTTTGACTTTCTTATTAAAGGACTGGAAAGTCCTTTAATTTCAGTTAGATCTATTTCAGAGTATAGTTGATAGCTTTATTAGCATCAATATGGGAAAAGTTCATTTTTCTAATAAAATTATAGTTAAAATTATGGCACTGGCAAAATACAAAATTTTCTGTTATCTTCTTTCCTATGTACTTCAATCTTCTGTAACAATAACTAAGAAATATAAACATTTACTAAAACCCCCTCCTCCTGTCATATATGCATAGCTTTAACTACAATGACTATTGTTAAATTCATCCAGCTTGACTACAATGACTATTGTTAAATTCATCCAGTTTGAAACCACCTCTTTCTGTAAATTCTAGAAAGTACAGGTATAGTAAGCTGAAGATCTTATGAGTGCATCTGGCTTAGTGTCATGGCATGAGACTTTCAAGAAGTATCAACAGAATTACTAAGTACAGAATGGAAACTTGATGTAATAAAACCCTACTAGTACCCATTATATGCTAAGCACATTCTGATATGCTGCTTTATTACTTTTTTTCATGATGATGTTAAACTCTCTTTTGTGAGTATGTAAAAATAAGGGCAAGGAAATGAAATCATTTGCCCCAAATAATTCAGATAATAAGTATCATATTTGGAATTGGAACCAAACCTAGCAATCATTAGAGTCTGAGCTCTTAACAACTCTGTTCAGCACTTTCCCTGCTCTCATAAAACTAATGTCAAGCATTAACTACATTATATAGCTTCATGTTCTACAATAAAACATCAGAAAGATAGTTCAGAATCCCTAGATGTCTATGAGACACAGAAAAAGAACAGGAATTATAACGCAAAAGAAAAGTATTGTCACAGCCACAACAGGTGAAAGGAATGTGAAGGAAGAAGATGAGAATAGATGTTTACACATAAAATCGTGTTTACAAAATTACTGACTTAAGTATTAATGATAATCATGTTTTATCAGAAATATAATTTCAAATGGGAAAGTTAGCTAAGATTTGACCAGTACTAGTGGATTAACAGATATACATTGTTGATTTACATTAATGATGCAAAATATGTGATGTTAAATTTTATTTTCTCTATCACCTACAATGTCTTGGATTTTATATTTGTAAACTCTGCTGTGTCTACTAGATACAAATAATTAGAATAAAACTAGGCTGGTAAGGAAGAAATAAAATTTATACTCAGAATAAAAGCTCTAAGATATAAATCAATTTCATGTTATAATACTTAGTTTATCAGATTCAAATGTATGCTTACTACCCACTAAGCATTTTCATGACCACCCACTACTGTTCATTACATCCAACCAGAGTAAATACCAGATTATTATTTGTGTTCAATTAAAAATAGATAATTTGGTATTAACAAGAAAGTTGTATCTTTGTCTGTTTTTAATTTTCAAAGTCAACACTTTCAGATTCTTAATGCTGTTTTCCCACTTTATAATGGATTCATTGTTGTATTTATCCTGCTTAGATGCTCAGAGCTAATGAGCCTAAGATCATGTATTTGAGCCTTTGGGGGCCAATTAGCTTTAATATATTTTATAATTCCAAACTGTGCTTAAATCTTAGCCAAGAATTCACAATGTATGTGTTGCTGATGCAGAGAAAAAAAATAGGGACTTGTGCATTGCGTTAAATAAACTGACCATGCGTCCAAAAAAATACTTTGTCAAAAACAAGCTTATCTGAGGAAGAGCCCGAAACAATTTCATTTCATATAAAACAATGTCCTACTACAAAATTATTAGTAAAGAAGCTTGACAAATTTTATTAGATAAGTTTACTACAAAAACATGAAGACAGTCTGGTATTTGGTTCCTGACTACAAAGTTACTAAAAATATATAGTTTCCAAACCAGAGAAGAGCAAATTTTGAATATGGGTGGCAGGAGGAAGATAACACTGTCCAAGAAGAACAGAAAAAGAGAAATAAGCATAGGAAAAATGGGACAATCAAAAATCAATAAAATAGTAACAATAAATACAAATGTATATATTTATCAAAACTATTATGTATTTAACTATATGGCTTACTATATATTATTACTATATAATTTATTAAACTAAATTTAAAATAAATCGATGCTATTTGCAAAATGCATCCATAAGGAGACAGAAAGTTTGAGAATGAGTGACAGATATATGTCCATAAAAACAAAAAAGTTATTAATATATGCATATACATATACATGTGCATATAGAGATTACATTGAACTTAAGGGAAAATATATAGAGACAAAAATGGTAAAATGAAAAAAATTTAATCACATTGGTGGGAAATCTTTTTTGGACCTACATACATTCTTTCATGTATACACCTAGACACACATACACCCTTAACTGTGACAAAAATGGACAGATGCCATGACTACATGTTTTGGTCATACTTTTCTCAGCTGTTGGTAGGTCAAAAGTTACCAAAAAGAAGTGAACAAAGAATAATGAGGTTGCATACAATTTAGATTTTAAGAAGAAAAATATTTTCTCCTACTTAGTAGGATGTCATTTTAACCCACTTATTATGTTTTCTTATGCTATGTAAAACATTTTTTAGTTTGTGGAAATCTCATTATTTATTTTTTTCTTTTATTTCCCTTGTCATAGAGTTCAGCTGTCCAGAACATCTTTATTATTGATGTCATGATATATACGGTCAATATTTTTTTATGTATTTTATTGTTGCATGTCTTATATCTAAATTTTTAATCCATTCGGAATTAATTTCATTTTAACTTTTTAGTTTGTCATTGATAAAATGTCTATAAGGCTCTTTGGATATTCTAGTCTGAAAATATATCTCCTTTTCTATATTATGTACCATAAGGTGTCTGTTACCACTCTATATATTATATATATTCTACTTTGTATACTCTATATATTATATTCTGTTGCTTTACAATAACTCCATAAGCATTTGGTTCAGGTACAGCATGGTACTAACAAATTCTTTGTTTTGTTTTTTAGTGAATTCCTTCGTTTAGCCTTGAATGTTAATCATACTGGATAAAGTATGCTAGACTAGAAATATCTTTTTTCTTTGAATAATTTAGTATCACCCTTCCCACCCTCCATTACCAACAGGTGGGCTTTTTATTGAAAACTCAATGGAAAATCTAATTAATATATCTTTGTGGTTTTTCTTCCTTCCTTCCTTCCTTCCTTCCTTCCTTCCTTCCTTCCTTCCTTCCTTCCTTCCTTCCTTCCTTCCTTCCTTCCTTCCTTCCTTCCTTCCTTCATGATGTATGTTTTATTATTTCACAGTAGGTTTTTTGTTTTTAATATTATATATATATATATTCACATCATTGTGATCCCGGGGGTCACTCACCACCTCTCCTCCCTGGTCACTCCAACTGCCCCCTCCCCCAGTTGTGTACTTTCGTTTGGTTGTCCATGTATTAGTGAAACCATTTGGTTTCTGGTTTTGTTTTGTTTTTTTTTTCTTTCTGACTTGTTTCTGCTAATAGATTTCTTCTGGGTATATCCTTATTACCAAAATATCATCAAATTTATCATTTTTAATTGATGCATAATGTTCCATTGTGTATATATACCACATCTTTTTTTATCCAGTCATCTGTCTTAGGGCATTTAAGTTGTTTCCATGTCCTTGCAGTTATAAATAGTGCTGCACTGCTGCACTAAACATACAAGCACAGGTGTCCCTTTGTACATTGAGGTCTCCACAATGAGGTCTCTTTTGAGTAGATTCCCAGAAGACCTATTGCTGGGTCAAATGGTAGTTCCATTTAGTTTGAGGGCCCTTCACACTGCTTTCCATAGTAGCTGAACCAGTTTACATTCCCACCAGCAGTGTAATAGTGTTTCTTTCTCTCCACATCCACACCAGAACTTATTGTTTTCTGTCTTTTGGATGTGAATCATTCTTACTGGTGTAAGGTGGTATCTCATTGTAGTTTTGATTTGTATTTCCCTAATTGCTGTTGACATTGAGCAGTTTTTCATGTACCTGTTGGCAATTTGTACTTCCTCTTTAGAGAAGTGACTTTTTAGATCTTCTCCCCATTTTTTAACTGGGTTTTTTGCTTTGTTTTTGTTAAGTTGTGTGAGTTCTTTGTGTATCTTTGTTTTCAGACCTTTATCACTTGTATGGAGGGAAAAAATGTTTTCCCATTCAGTTGAGATTCTTTTTGATTTTTCTGTTATCTCTATTGCTGTACAGAAGCTTTTTAGTTTGATGTAGTTCCAGCTGTTTATGTTTTCCTTCATTTTTTTTCCAGCTATAGATGTGCCCAAAAATGGATTTCTGAATTGGAACTCATGAAGGGTTTTGCCCAGGACTTCCTCGATTTTAAGGTTTCAAATCTTACGTCCAAGTCTTTAATCCATTTTGAGTTAGTTTTTGTACATGGTTTGAGGGAGTTATCTTGATTCATTTTTTGCATGTCTTTGTCCAGTTTTCCCAACAGCATTTACTGAAGATGCTGTCTTTGCTCCAATGTAATTTTTTCACTCCTTAGTCAAAGATTAGTTAACTGTATATGGGTGGCTTTATACCAGGGGATTCAGTTCTGTTCTATTGGTCTGATTATCTGTTTTTGTACCAGTACTGAGCTGTTTTAATTACTATGGATTTTTAGTATAGTTTGAAGTCTGGAATAGTAATACCTCCATTCTCTCTTTTTTCTGGCCAGGAGGTTTTTTTTGATATTCAAGGTCTTTTGTTATTCCATATGAATTACAGTAATTTTTGTTTTTGTTTTGATGGTTTTTGTAAATTTCTTCTGCTTGAATTTTTGTGTATAGGAAAGCTACTGTCTTCTGTGCGTGGATTTTGTAACTGGCTACTTTACTGGTTTATTGTTTCAAGAAGTTTATCTTTGGAGTTTTTTGGATTCTCTACATAAAGAATCATATCATCTGCTTATAATGAGAGATTAAGTTCTTCTTTCCCTATTTGTACTCCTTTTATGTCTTTCTTTTGTCGTATTGCCCTTGTTAGAACTTCCAGTATAACGTTAAAAGTAGTGGAGAGAGTGGGCATCCTTGCCTGGTTCCAGATCTCAATTTAAATGATTTTATTGTTTCCCTGTTTAAGATTATGTTTTCTGAAGGTTTGTCATAGATGGCTTTTATTATGTTGAGATATGTTCCTTTTATCCTCAAATTTTCAAGAACTTTTATCATAAATGAGTGTTGAACTTTCTGCCATCTATTGATATGACCATTTATTTTTGGTTTTCTCCTTGTTTATGTGGTAGATTATATTAATTCATTTTTGGATGTTGAACCATCCCTGTGGCCCTGGCATAAATCCCAATTGGTCATAGTGAATAATGCTTTTTATATATCATTGGATTTGATTTGCCAGATTTTATTTAAAAAATTTGCATCCGTGTTCATTAGGGAAATTGGTTTACAGTTTTCTTTCCTTTCTTCTTGCT
This sequence comes from Uropsilus gracilis, assembly GCA_004024945.1. NCBI lineage: Eukaryota > Metazoa > Chordata > Mammalia > Eulipotyphla > Talpidae > Uropsilus > Uropsilus gracilis. The sequence goes on from PVHY01003365.1 coordinate 106,834, forward strand.
GTCTTTATTTTGTTTTGGCATGGGTGAGAGGTTTGCTTCATGTCAGTTTTCCTTCTTTCTCAATTTTTTGGGTAAGTTTTAGTAATGAAGGTGTTATTTCCTCTTTGAATATCTGATAGAATTTGTTTGTGAAGCCATCTAGTCCTGGGCTTTTGTTTTTAGGTAGAGTTTTGATGACTGCTTCAATTTCACTGCTTGTGATTGGTTTGTTTAAGTTCTCTACTTCTTTGTTTAGTTTTGGGTGGTTGTATATTTCCAAGAATCTGTCCATCTCATCCAGGTTGTTGTATTTGTTTGCATATAGGTGTTCATATTAATCTCTGATTATCCTTTGGATTTCTGATGTGTCTGTTGTAATTTCTCCTCTTTCATTTATAATCCTACTTATTTGAGTGTTCTCTCTCTTTTTTGTGAGGTTTGCAAGGGGTTTACCAATTTTATTTATTTTTTTGAAGAACCAACTTTTGGTTTTGTTGATTTTCTCGATATTCCTTTTGTTTTCTAGATTGTTTATTTCTGCTTTTCTTATTATTTCTTGTTTTCTGCTGGGTTTTGAGTTTTATTGTTGTTCCTTTTCTGGTTCGTCGAGTTGGGAGATTAGGTTATTTCTTTGATTGTTTTCTTGTTTTTTGATATGAGACTGTATTTCTATGAACCTTCCTCTTAAAAATGCTTTTGCTAAGTCCTAGACATTTTGGACTGTTGTGTCTTTTTGTCATTTGTTTCAAAGTAAGTTATAATTTCTTCTTTAATTTCCTTAATTAGTCATTTTTCATTTTTTTAGTTTTTCTAATAATTTATTTATATATATTTCACATCATTGCAGCCCCTGGGGGTCACCCACCACCTCCCCTTCCCACCTGCTCCAGCTGGTCCCCACTCTCCCCTAGTGTAGTTTTGATTGACCATATAGTAGTGAAACCATTTGGTTTCTGTCCCTTTCTATCTGGCTCGTTTCTGCTAGAATGATTTATTCTAGGTACATCCAGGTGTCCATAAATTCATCAAATTTGTCATTTTTAATTGATGAGTAACACTCCATTGTGTATATATACCACATCTTTTTCATCCACTCATCTGTTCTGGGGCATTTGGGTTGTTTCCATGTTCTTGCAATTATAAATAGTGCTGCAATAAACATTCAAGCACAGGTGTCCTTTTGTACCCACATTGAGGTCTCCTTTGGGTAGATTCCCAGAAGTGAGACTGCTGGGTCAAATGGTAATTCCATTTTCATGAGTTTGAGGGTCCTCCATACTGCTTTCTATAGTGGCTGGACGAGTTTACATTCCCATCAGCAGTGTAGGAGTGCTCCTTTCTCTCCACATTCACACCAGCACTTGTTGTTGCCTGTTTTTTTTTATGTGGGCCATTTTACTGGTGTAAAGTGGTATCTCATTGTTGTTTTGATTTGCATTTCTCTGATTGCTAGTGATATTGAGCAATTTTTCATGTGCCTGTTGGCCATTTCTATTTCCTCTTTGGAGAAGTGTCTTTTTAGTTCTTCTCCCCATTTTTTGATTGGGCATCTTGTTCTGTTTTTGTTTAGTTGTGTGAGTTCCTTGTAGATCTGTGTTATTAATCCCTTATCGCTCTTGTCAAGGGTGAAAAAATTTTCCCATTTAGTTGGGCTTCTTTTAGTTTTTTCTTTTGTCTCTTTTGCTATACAGAAGCTTTTTAATTTGATGAAGTCCCATGTGTTAATGTTTTCCTTCAATTTTTTGCCTTCTGCAGATGATTCCAGGAAGGGGTTCTGAATTGTACTTCATGGAGGGTTTTGCCCAAGTTTTCCTCTATGTATGTTATGGTTTCAGGTCTGATATCTAAGCCTTTTTTCCATTTTGAATTAATTTTTGTACATGATGTGAGAGCGATGTCTTGGTCCATTTTTTTGCATGTCTTAGTCCAGTTTTCCCAGCAACATTTGTTGAAGAGGCTATCTATCTTTGTTCCAATGTAAGTTTTTCCTTCCTTTGTCAAAGATTAATTGGCTATATGTGTGTGGCTTTATTTATGGACTCTCAAATCTGTTCCAATGGTCTGATTTTCGGTTGTTATACCAGTATCATTCTGTTTTAAGTATTATGGCTTTGTAGTATAGCTTGAAGTCTGGAATAGATAGTCCTCCCTTCTCTCTTTTTTTGGAGAGGAGGCCTTTTGATATTTGAGATCTTTTGTTATTCCATATGAATTTTTGCAATTTTTGTTCTATCTCTTTAAAGAATGTCATTGGAATTTTTCAGGGGATTGCATTTAATCTGTAGATTGCTTTTGGCCATTTTGATGATGTTAATTCTTCCCACCCATGAGCAAGGAATGTCTTTCCATTTCCTTGTGTCTTCTTCTATCTCTTTTAGTAGCGCTTTAAAGTTTTCTTTGTATAGTTCTTTTACATGTTTTGTTAGGTTTATTCCCATTTATTTATTTATTTATTTATTTATTTA